>JARJLU010020123.1:0-32185 GCA_030272975.1 Sparidentex hasta | reverse complement strand
AAAAAGAAAACAAAATGTCTTAAGATCGAGTGTCCTCACAGATTATTGATGATACATTTATTTATATTGCACCTTTCAAAGCTGAATTACAAAGTTAAATTAAATAAAATGTACAGCTATTTATTGAAGTCCTGTAAGTGGCGAGCTAAGTGCTAATGAGCTAGCCAGCCTGGAACATGCTAGATAGCTGAAGTGAACCTAAATGTAACTAAACATTCCTTCATGGAACGGAGCCTTTCTGTGTGTCACGCCATATATTTAGATTAATTTTTTTTATTACCTAATACTTTTCTGTCTTTAGCAACCATAATCCTGCAGACAATCGCAGGCTAACTGCCCGTAATGTGAAAAATTAATTCCGAAGGGAGCATCTGAGATTTTTATGGATTTTTTTCATAAGAACTGTATTTTTCTGTACACGCTACAAAACGTAATCGTGGCTCTGAAGCTTATTTAATCTGTAAAAATGATTTTTTTCATTAAAAGAGATGAAATATTGCATTATTGGGGACTATTTTCAGCGGCTGATTAATCCACATTGAGTCCTCCAGTGAGTATTTGTATCAGTGGAGCTCAAAAAAGTGACAAAAATATAGAATACATCATTTTTTATCCTGTAAGATTCCAGTTCGTCCTGCATGTCGACGTCTTCCTGTTTCTGTCACTCAGCCCGTCAGCCCCGCCCCCCCTCCTGTGAAGATTCCCATGGAGGCCATTGAGCCTCACACAGAACCGATCCCCACCCACGTAAACTCCCCCACCCTGAACCAAACCTCAGAGTGTGAGTACACCGACCGACCCTCCGCCTCTCGTTGTGTCAGTTTGATCTGTTGTTAAAATCTTTGATGCTGAATGTGACAGATGGAGTGCTAAAGAGCGTTTACATGATGTTTCTCCTGACCAGATGAATTACTTATGTTAGCAGCTTCTAAACAGCTTCTTTGTTTTGAAGGTTTTGTTCATCTTTATTATCTTTGTGTCTGTGTTTGTATCCGTGTTGAACTGTACATGTGTTTACATGCTCGTGTACGCTTGTTTTGTTGTGTTCTCTCTGTGTGTCTGCGTGTGTGTGTTTGTGTGTTTTCCTTACAGGAGATGAACCCGTACTCGACCGTCACGTCCGATCAAACTGAGTTAGACCGCAGGTACTGTGTGCTGAAACTGCACGTGCCCTACAGAGATCTGCTTCACTCACCTGACACAAACACTGGCTGGGACAACAACACTGTCACCTTCAGACAACCAAACACAACATAAAGAAACACACACTCTGCTCCGCATCACTTGTATTATATATGTATGTTGGATCACGATTGTAGACATTTTAATCTGGATTGTTTTTACATTGCAGACGTGTACAGTAGAGATGATAATATAAGAGATAATTCAGTGCACTTGCAGAGAGAGTACTGTGTACAGTGCTGTGCAGATCGTCTTTATGAATATGCAGTAAGTTGTACATACTCGAGGTCAGGGGTTTTCAAAGTTGACACTGTGGGGTGCCTTCTCTCTTCATTCCCTGCTCTTCCCTTTCCCATGATGCTTTGGGAGACACCCATGAAGTATAACTTGGCCATGGGTTCAGCGAGCTACAACCTGAGCCCTGTTTTTAAAGGCTATATTTGAATTTTAAATAATTAAAAGTACGCCGAATTAGCTGTTGGCACTTCCTGCTCACAGTGTACTCGTAGATCTACAGACAACGATCACTGGGTTACTGTGATAATGAACAAAACTTAAAAACATTAAGATTGTCAGGCAAGTTCTGTACTTGCAAGGAGCATTTTCCACCACTTCTAAGCCGATTTGTGGGTGTTTATTAACACAGGAGATACAGACATTGTTGACAGATTGTTGAATCTAAAAATATGTGTATCATGTCTAATTTGTTGAATTTATCTTACTAATTGGGCACTAAGTGTCCTGAAGATATAAACAGGATGTTGAGTGTTGGCATAGATTCAGTGAGTTCACATTTGGGCAACAACATGAGGCCTGTTTATTCAGCTTATTTTTTATGTTTTGGAAATTAGCACCGTTAAAAGTATGCCGAATTAGGGGCGCCGTATGGCTCGGTCGGTGGCGCGCGCGGCCCGTGTGCCGGGGCTCTGCAGCGGACCCGGGTTCGACTCCCGGCCCGGGTTCGACTCCCGGCCCGGGTCCCTTTGCTGCGTGTCGCTCCCCGTCTCTTGCCCTGTTTCCTGTCTCTCTCTCCAGCTGTACTGTCAAGTGAGGCCGGAGAGGCCAAAGAAAAAAAAAAAAAAATACTTTAAAAGTATGCCGAATTAGCTGTCAGCACTTCCTGTTGGCAGTGTGTCCATGGATGTGCAGACAACTATCACTGAGTAGGTTAATAGTGAAGAAAAACGTAGAAACAAGATGATTCTAAGGCAAGTTCTGCAGTTTACCCATAATAAGTCAGACTCTAGGGCTGTAAACTACCTTATTCACCTTGTTGTTTAGGACACCTGCATGAATCTTTCCCTTTCACCTCATGCTTCGTCTGCACACCTTGACTCCCCTTTGAGGAGGCGCCTCACAGGTTGAAAACCTCTGCTCTAGGTCTGTCCTCCAACCTGAAGCCACTTCCTGTAGTCTCCTACTGTTTTATGTATTTAAATCATTGTAGTTCCTGGCATATCTAGACAGATTATTATAATCACTTTTGTCTGCTGCAAAATGTTTCATGTTCTGCGTTTGCATCTCTGTCTGGATGGTCACATTGACCTGTGACTGAATCAGAGGTTAGTTTCGGTGTTATGATCCCATTCTGAATGTGAGCCTGGATACAAATGTCAGGTTTGAACTATCTGTCAGTTATCTGTGCTTTTTATTAATTCACATTATAGTCGTGTGATTGTGTTAGCTGTGAGAGAAAAGTGAGATCTTTGGATATTTTATAGCTTCATTCTGATGCCTGTTGTAAATATTTTGTGAGATTTTGTCTTTGAAGGCCTTATTATAATAAAGGTGGCACAGAGGTCTTGAAGGATAGCAGTAGTGTTATTTTATATTTTTTATTTTAATCCCAATTAACAACCCCAAAATAACCCCATTACACACCGATCTGACATTTCTACTTGTAGTTTTACTTCAGTGGAAATCATGTGCTCCTTTAAAAAAACACTTGAATTAAATGCGTACTAGTTGTTGTTATTGTCGGTACTGCACACTCTGTTCCTTTGGTGGTTGTGAGACAACAAACTCAGTATGAGACAGAATTAAAGATTCACAGTAATGTCTTCACAGACTGATGGTCGATTATTCTGTATTTGATTGCCGGTTAATATCAGAGAAGACGACACATCACAGAGCTGAAAGGGACAGATTGAAATTTCTTCAAATTTCAGGAGAGAAAAAAATGTGAGGAAAAAGTTTTTGTCAGTTGTTTCTTTCCCAAAATGGTGAGAAAAAAAGTCAGGAAAAATTGTTTGAACTGAGTGAAATTTCCCAAAATAATCTCGGTGGTGGAAAAAAATCAGGAAAATTTTAGGATTCAGAAAAAATTGAGGATGATATATAAAACTACAAGAATGTTGTTCTCAAAAAAAAAAAAAATGAACATTTTTCATGGATCAGGAAAGAAATTTCCTGAAAAAATGTTCATTCAATTTCACACTGGGGAAAAAAATTCACAAGAAAAATTGTCTTGGAAAAAAAACATTTTTTTTTTCAGAAAAAAGAACACAACACAAAATTTCACAGCAGAAAAGATTTCATGATACAGTTTTTTGAGAGTTTTTGAAAACCAAGTTAAAAACAAAATGTTTTTCACATTTCTTTTTTTGGGTGAATAAACATTTATTAGATGTGTGAAACCCAAAAACAAACTCAGGAGGACAACAACATTTAAGGAGGAAAAAAAAAATCAGTGTGTGAAACAAAGAAAAAAAATTATCAATTTCACAGATGATACAAAAAAATTAAGGAACTAAGAAAAAAAAAAATCCACCAGTTTTCAAGTCATGAACACAGATTTCTCAAAAAAGAAACTTCAGGAAATGTTTGACAAACATGTTTAAGGATGTGTGAAACTGAGTGACAAACATCTCAGGATGCTACAAATGTTTTCCCTAAACTTCTGGATTTAAAAAAAAGGTTTTTTTTAGAAAAACATTTTTTTGTTTGTTTGGTTTTTTGGGGGGGTTTTTACAGAAAAAAAAAAAGATTTCTTCAAAAATGTTTTGATTTTTTTCAGGAAAAAAAAATGCATTCCAGACACATCACATCATGACAGAGGAGACAGAAAAAATTAAGGAACTAAGAAAGATATTTTTCCATCAGTTTTCAAGTCATGAACACAGGAGAGGAAACGATCTAGATCACATTAGTCACATTTTAGCATCAGGTGACACAATCACCTTTTTTCCTTTTGCAACCTGCGACTCCTTCCTCTCTCTTCACTTCCCGTCTCTCCTTCCTCCTCCTGCCTGTGTGAGAAACTCTGGAAGCTTTCCTTGTCGCTGTGCTTGAAGGACAGCGCCACCTACAGTAATGTATCAGTCCAACAGAACCGTCCCTCATGGATACAGAACCTGCACATTCAGGCTGTAAGAAGATCAGAATCTTCTCGTTTTATCAGCATAAATTATATCAGTATTGATTTTTCATGCAACACGCTGCACCTTCACTGACACCAGAACATTTCTACTATTAAATCAACTCATTTTGTTGTATTGTTGAGCTTGTGTATGTGTACACTACACTCAGTTTCCTGTTTATTATTTACATACACAGTGTAAAGTTAACATTACTCCACAACCTGTAAACACACCTGAATGTGTAAAACTGGTGTAGCGACCCTTTAATAAACTGTGAACTGAGTGTATGTGTGAGCCGTGTGAGAGTCAAAGTGTAACCTGGCCGGTTCCCCTCACTGTTCCTCAGCATCACTCTGCACCTGAAGATCTCCTGCCCCCCCTCACCTGCCCACTCCCAGGCGAGCCTTGTCCCCGAGGACCCTCCGTCGCACCTGCCTCCACGCCAGCCCGTGGTCAGCATCCAGGTGGAGTCAGACTACGAGGAGTCTGACTTCTACTCCAAGCACCATCACCAACACCAGCACCTCCGAAACCTTCACCCCCCGCATGACCTGCCTCCACCTGGAGTACACAGAGACTTTGACCGAAAGCTGCATGCTCGCTTTGGCGACTCGTGTGCTGAGACGATTCTGTAGGTGGAGGAAGAGGCTGAGATCTTATAACACACACACACACACACACACACACACACTCAGAGAGGAAGGTGCAAAGTGCTGCATACTGATAATAACTCATAACCTGACTGACATCTCACGTGTTGGTTTAAATTCAGTTATTTTAGAGGCTGATCCTAATCAGCACACAGGAAGTGCTCTTTTTTAAATTGGATTTTTATCAGATATAATTTCAATATAATGTAAAAATATATATATAAATAAAAACCTGAGCTTTCAGGTCACGTCTCTGTGGACTGAAACACACACACTTAAACTTCTGACAGCTTCCTGTAGTGACAAACGAGTAACATGTTCACAGTGCTTGTGTTAGACATCAGTTATTGATCATGATTTGTTTTTTTGTTCTTGTGCATTAAAGAAACGGTAGAGAAGAGGCTGAATTACATTGTTTATGTGCATTCAGGATGTAAAGCCCCAAAACTGTAATAAAACATTTAAAATCTGTTTCACTTTGGTGTTTGTCCAGATGTCTTTAAAATTGAGAAACATTTTGTTGATTGAACCAAACTGTTGCTTTAACTTAAAAGTCAGTTTACCATTTTCCTGATGCAAAGTTTTTTGTAATTACATTGTTGATCCAGATTAATCAAATTGATTTGTTCATCCTGGGTTATTAATACTTTTCCCCTTGTATAAAAGTACCCAAGCACTTCTGGTAGACATTACACGTTCTCATACCACATCATATTGAAATGTCTGCCTGGTCTCTGGTGACAACTAGTGGACAGAAGTGTAGTACCTAATTAATAACTCACCTCTCAACACAAACATAAGCTTTAATGTATAACTTCTATAAATAATGACAACATTTGACAGTGAGAAGCCTTTTTATTAGTTTCGAGCATTTGCAACAGGCGAGTTATTTGACTTGAACAACTTTACCCACAACATGTCCAATTGTTTCATCTTAACATCTTTTTTGTTAACAAGCAGATGAAAAAACTACCTCAAATCAAAGTTCCAGAGGCAAAAAACACTTACTGTCAGCTAAAGCAGTCAGAATGCAAAGTCAGATTAAAAATAAAAATTCAGGAATGCACAGCCTTTATTTAAACTTAAAAATGCAAAAAAGGAATGACTGACAGCTGATTAGAAGGAGCAACTTTAACACTGGAATAATGGTGGGCATGCTGAGGCATCCAAGAGCAGAGGCAGGTTAGTTTCCTCCCCTCAGACGGAGCACAAGATGGAGGGTGGACTCCTTCTGGATGTTGTAGTCAGAGAGGGTGCGGCCATCTTCCAGCTGCTTTCCGGCGAAGATCAGACGCTGCTGGTCTGGGGGGATGCCCTCCTTATCCTGGATCTTGGCCTTGACGTTCTCAATGGTGTCGCTTGGCTCCACCTCCAGGGTGATGGTCTTGCCAGTCAGGGTCTTCACGAAGATCTGCATTCCTCCCCTCAGACGGAGCACAAGATGGAGGGTGGACTCCTTCTGGATGTTGTAGTCGGAGAGGGTACGGCCATCTTCCAGCTGCTTGCCGGCGAAGATCAGACGCTGCTGGTCCGGGGGGATGCCCTCCTTATCCTGGATCTTAGCCTTCACATTTTCAATGGTGTCACTTGGCTCCACCTCCAGGGTGATGGTCTTGCCAGTCAGGGTCTTCACGAAGATCTGCATTCCTCCCCTCAGACGGAGCACAAGATGGAGGGTGGACTCCTTCTGGATGTTGTAGTCGGAGAGGGTACGGCCATCTTCCAGCTGCTTTCCGGCAAAGATCAGACGCTGCTGGTCTGGGGGGATGCCCTCCTTATCCTGGATCTTGGCTTTGACGTTCTCGATGGTGTCACTTGGCTCCACCTCCAGGGTGATGGTCTTGCCAGTCAGGGTCTTCACGAAGATCTGCATTCCTCCCCTCAGGCGCAAGACCAGGTGAAGAGTGGATTCCTTCTGGATGTTGTAGTCAGAGAGGGTGCGGCCATCTTCAAGCTGCTTTCCGGCGAAGATCAGACGCTGCTGGTCTGGGGGGATGCCCTCCTTATCCTGGATCTTGGCTTTGACGTTCTCGATGGTGTCACTTGGCTCCACCTCCAGGGTGATGGTCTTGCCAGTCAGGGTCTTCACGAAGATCTGCATTCCTCCCCTCAGGCGCAAGACCAGGTGAAGAGTGGATTCCTTCTGGATGTTGTAGTCAGAGAGGGTGCGGCCATCTTCAAGCTGCTTTCCGGCGAAGATCAGACGCTGCTGGTCTGGGGGGATGCCCTCCTTATCCTGGATCTTGGCTTTGACGTTCTCGATGGTGTCACTTGGCTCCACCTCCAGGGTGATGGTCTTGCCAGTCAGGGTCTTCACGAAGATCTGCATTCCTCCCCTCAGGCGCAAGACCAGGTGAAGAGTGGATTCCTTCTGGATGTTGTAGTCAGAGAGGGTGCGGCCATCTTCAAGCTGCTTTCCGGCGAAGATCAGACGCTGCTGGTCTGGGGGGATGCCCTCCTTATCCTGGATCTTGGCTTTGACGTTCTCGATGGTGTCACTTGGCTCCACCTCCAGGGTGATGGTCTTGCCAGTCAGGGTCTTCACGAAGATCTGCATTCCTCCCCTCAGGCGGAGCACAAGATGGAGGGTGGACTCCTTCTGGATGTTGTAGTCAGAGAGGGTGCGGCCATCTTCCAGCTGCTTGCCGGCAAAGATCAGACGCTGCTGGTCTGGGGGGATGCCCTCCTTATCCTGGATCTTGGCTTTGACGTTCTCGATGGTGTCACTTGGCTCCACCTCCAAGGTGATAGTCTTACCAGTCAGGGTCTTCACAAAGATCTGCATCTTGACACTGTTGGGAGGAAAAAGTGTTTAATGGTAGTAAAGACAATAGTCAAGAGTTACAGATTTGTCAGTGCTTCGCCTGAACACCAATTTAGGAAGCAACGCTCCACAGTTGGTGTCAGTGAAAGCCTCAGTCACCGAAGGAAGTGGTTATCTGACATAAATTTGAGACCTAGCAATTAGTATCACACTTACACGCACGATTAGTCTAATTCTTTACAGAAATATTAACCATTAGAGCTTGAAAAGATGCCATAATTAAAATAAACTCAAGACCAAAAGCATAATCATTTAAATTTGGATAGTTATTTGAGGGGGAGGGACAGGTAATCGGTTTCATGAATTACACACTAATCCTCGGTTACTCGCTTTTTAAATGACTCATTGGAAGAACCGAATGACGCATTTCTACGCAGTTACCGTTGCTGCTCATCTGATTAGCTAGCCAAGCGGTCCCGCTAGCAGTTAGCCGGCCGTTCGGTTTTACTCGGTCACATCCGCCACTTTCACCCCGTAGCTTTGTAAAAATACAATGACCCACTTTTAAAAAGGGTTACTAGAAGAACCAGGTGTGTGTCGAAGAAAAAGGTTTTCACCAAATCAGCCATCTAGACGTTTCCAGAATGAGAGGCGGCTAGACAAGATGGCTAACAGCTACTGTTGCTAAAGTAACCGGATGTCGCAATTTCTTGTTGCGTACGTTGTCTTTTAAGACAACAAGGTATTCCTAACCAACTGCAGCTTTTTTATAGTTATCGTTTAATTCGTAATAGTTGAGTTTTCATTCAAGCGGAGACATGACGACGCTTTTTTCAGTCTAGGCCGCGGCTAGCCCCGTTAGCTTCCAAAAACAGCTGACGTAATTACTGATTCACTCGTTACCAATGGCTAATTTAAGGTCGACTCGACACAAAACATCGAAACACGATACATATTAAAACATTAACATGTTCTAAGCGTGGTGCCGTTTGTTTAAAAGGTTTAAACTGACGAGACTTACAGGCAAATTGTTCCCACGGGTGTTTGTTCCTCTTACTTCCGGATCGCGTCAGCTTTTAACAAACAAAGGGCAGCGGAGCGGGTTTTATAGACAACAGCCCCCATATCCCTCCGCTGTCCCACCCAGTGGAACTAGAAAAAATGTTTATCCACTAAAACACAACAAATGTGTTTGAATTATTAAAAACACGCATATTGTTTAGACTAAGATTATAATAGTTTTTATAGCCGAGACGAGAAGCGTTTTGAGACCAGCGTGAGGGTGTAAAAATGATCGTTCGTTCAGTCTGCGCGGATGTAGAAATGGCATATATATGTGGAGCCTCGGTCAAACCGGAAACAGTCGATATGAATAAAAACAAACATCTTAAAACTATTAATACCCGAGAAACAAGTTATTATTATTATTATTATTATTATTATTATTATTATTATTATTATTATTATTATTATTATTATTATGAATGGTAGTAGTAGTGGTGGTGGTAGTATGACGTTTATG
Source organism: Sparidentex hasta (assembly GCA_030272975.1). Lineage (NCBI taxonomy): Eukaryota > Metazoa > Chordata > Actinopteri > Spariformes > Sparidae > Sparidentex > Sparidentex hasta. Next base: position 22,708 of record JARJLU010020123.1, on the reverse strand, counting down.
TAGTCATGACTTGCACATTTTACTTAGAAATACCACGTTAGTTTAAATCAAAAACTATTATCATACTATTATATATAATAATATAACTACATGTCTGTTCTGTTATGTGTATAACATATGAAACACCTTTTCCCACCTCATCACCCAGCCCTGACAAATAGGCTCTCCAAATTTCTAGTTATCAATGATTGCAGAATTTCAGATTATACCAAAAATAAGTCTTTAACATTTTAAAATAAATACATGGTTGAGCCTTCCTGGTCTTCTTTGGCTTTTCATTGATGCTAAAACTACAATATATAGTTATAGATTAGTCGAGTCAAGTTAGAGTTATTTATATACAGTCGCACGCAAAATCACACATTTGCTGTATTTCATGACTGAGAGTTTAAATGCGACATTATAAATGAGAAAAGGGAAAATGACAAGAATGTGTCTGGTGTTTACTTCTAAGTTTAATTCCTAATAAGGAAGAATGTATCCCTTTTGTTCCAACAGCTGTTTGATAGATTGCCATGAAATGTGGTTCAGATATTCAGGATGACTTGAAACAACATTGCTGAGCTCCTGACTTGTTCATCTGTCACCATCACCCGGTCAGAATTTTAATTCATCCAGATAATTTACAGTTGTGCAGAGGACTAAACTTTACTGTCGCCTTCCTTTGATGCTGAAACCAGCCTCATCATTATACCAGCAAATGTGTTAATCAGTGTTTCCTGGGTTTCTTTTGAAAATAAATCATAGTTAATGAGAATTTCATTTTCATAACCACGCGAGGAAAGAACGTTTTGATTTTGACCTTTTGCACCCAGCATCATCACCATCATCATCATCTCATCTTTATACCCTCAAACATGCACGATCTCTGTTCATAAATTGATGAAATCTCTGATACCTTCTCCCAACAGGACAGAACTCATTGATTCTAGTTACCCCACGACCTTTCACCTGGTTCCACCCCTCATTACTATTCTGTCGTTATCCAAAAAAACCAAAAAAGAACCCTGTCTGAAAAATTAATGACTAACTGGGGAGGTTGTTCGGCTGACTCACTCTATCGAGCGCTTCCTCTCTATAATTGTCTTTTGATTTCAGATAGTCATTAACACAACATTTTGTCAGAAGTGCACATTCTCTTGCCTGCAGTCCAACGTTTCTTAAATGAGCTGCTTGACATTTTAATATTCATACCCTGAGAAAAAAAAAGCACATTTTCTAAATGCCAGCTTCATTTCAGGAACCACATTAAACACTCATGTTATAAAAAAACATAATGACAAATGCACAGAGAGAAGTTTTGTTTGACTTGTTTGCAAAGCGTCATTGCACCTGTAGGAGCACCTTTATTAGCTTCTTTTTTTTAGTTTAGTATCCTGATTTTTATGCCTGCATGTGTGTGTTTGTGTGACTCACTTCAATATGGATGACTCCATCTCCTGCGGCTTCAGTCAGCCAGTTCTGTTTATCAGACTTGGCGCCCGTGGAGCTCGCAGTCGGCAGCTCTCCATCACCAACTCTCTCCAGAGACTGTTAGCCATCAGGCCTGTTTTTAATAATGAGTCCTCGCTTGCTATTTCACCTTTAACCGCTGCACCAAACTTCCTGCATACAAATATTTCAGCTACAGGCTGAGAGACACTCCAAACCAGCACAGACTGCTGCTGGTGGAAGAACCTCACTATCTTACTACTTACAGCTCTGTAGAAATACTCCAGCGCAAGTAAAAGTCCTGAATTCAAAATATTGTAGTATCATCAGCCTCATATAGCAAAATCACTGGTTGTCCTTTAAAATGTCCACTGGAACACATGATTTATGTTTAATAACTTTATATATAGTTAACTAGTTTCCAACCTGAAGGAAAACTCCAAAGACTCCCTGGAAGAACACAAGAAATCAGATTTCAGTTTTCATAGTAATAATTTTTTATTTTGATAGTTTCCAAGTTGTGTACATGTTGAATTTGTCACTTTCAGAAATTAAATATATCCATTAGTTTTCATCTTTGTGTGTTAATTGTATATAAAGTATATAAAGATCCTTCTTTGGAAAGTTCAGTCAAAATAACCCCAAACCTACATTAATACTGTAATATGTAAAGGTGTTCATATTCATTGTGCATATCTATGTAAAACAATTCAAAGATGTTATATAATTCCTAAATCGTTTATCATTATTAGGCATTAACCAATTCTCTCCACGTTTCACTGGCTGTAATGTTGAAGAATTATGTTGTCATCGAGTAGCATAAACTGCAGGTTAGAAACTTCTCTTGAAAGTATAAAAATGTGAAATTTAATATAATCTATCTTGTATTTATCGGCCATGAGAAGCAGGTAAATATCGGTTATCGGGATCAGCAGGAATAAATCTATATGTGTGCTAAAAATCCTATTCTAAGGTAACAAAACACAATGACTCTCAGTTCCAGGTGAATAAAAACACTTCCTCCGAAACCTCCCGTTAACCTTTCATGATATCCTGACACACAGAGTCTAAAACCACGTTTGACGTCTGTGTTTTTGGCTCTGAGGAAGAGCGCTATAGATTAACTAACCTCTGAGCTACAGTGATGATTACACACAAACACACTGTGGAAAATGTGCCAAACAAAATAACTGAATTCTGTATTTTCCAGCTTCGTCCAGACTCGTGGATGTGCAGCATCCTTCGCCTCGGCGCTGTGGGTCTGACTCACGCTGTTAGCTGCTTGTAATATTAATGATCTCATTGTGTTGCTGCACTCATTATGACTCTCTCTGGCTAATAGTATCAACTAAATGCCTAAAACGCAGACATAAACCTAATGTATTTCTGGCTCTGCGAATGCCTTTTGCTTCATTAAACTTGTGTGGGTAGCACTCAGTTTCCTCCGAGTGCCTAATATCATCAAGCATCTGGTTAAAAGCTTCTCAACAGTTGAATTAACCGCAGCAGGAAAGCCTCTGGAAATCGCTATCGTGGCAGGAAGCATTATCTTCTTATTAGCATTCAGGATGGCAACAGAAGGAATCATTAGGACATTAAAATGGGAAATGCTGCGGGGAAGGATTTGCCTCCCACCCATCAGGGGATATTTTGCGAGACAACAGCACTCAGTCCAGAAATAAAGCTGCTTTTCAGAACTGAACGGGAGCCAGGAGCCGCAGGATGTGGCGAAGTAAGGAGTTCAAACTTCAAGGAAACTTTTCACGACTATCAAATAAATTCAAGTCGCTGATGTTGGACTGTGGAGGCCTGTAGATCCCAAACTGGAGGTCACAAGAGGTCACGAGAAGAAAAAAAATCGTACGAGCTGTGAGACGACTGAAGGACTGAATTTTTGGGTTGAAAATATATTTTTGTATTTGTATTCTTTTATCTCTAAGATAAGAAAAGGTGAGATAATCTTTTATGAATCCTCAGAGGGGAAAGTCGGGTGTCGCAGAGGCACAACGACAGAAATAATAATGAGAATATATGAAATAAAAACAACAAAACACAAATAAAAACTGAAACAACTGAAGGGTAACGGGGACTATTACTATATTAACTTTAGTTATTAAAGGCACACTGACCATCAGTACAGAAAACCAACATGTATATTTAACTTTAACAAACAATTTAAGCAAACAATGCGACAAAGTCACTGGTGCCAGTCGATTATATAAAGTAATCAGCAGAGTCTCATCTCCTGTCAGTGCTGTAAAAGTGGCCCAAGCACAAATTATTGTAACCGTGATGTCTGTCTGTTAAAACGTCTGATTAATTTTACAATAACAGCACCATGTTTCGAGCCCAAACTGGCTTTTCTTCAGATGCGGAGGAATAATAATAATTAAAAAAAAACATTGGCTTATGATCCCTGAAAGCATTTTCATTTTGAAGGATGAGGCCGGCAGACTCACGATGTGAACCTGGTGTCAAAGTCATTTTAACACCCACCTTCCAGCCTCAGCACCTCCCTGCGTCTCTGCTGCAGGACATAAATCTTTCATTCGCTTCCAAAAAAAATAAAAATGAAACAACATATTTATTCCTTCTCCTGAACATTAGTGCATCAGTCAGAAAAACACAGAACTCCCTCCTCTGTTTACTGGACTGATGCAGAAAGAATTGAGACAAACGTAAATCAATAAGAGGCTGCATACATAATCAGTTACCAGCAGACAGAAGGAGCAACATGATGTAATCATCCACCCACTCAGGTGACCTCACCTGCAGCTGACCTGATGTAACGTCTGTGACGAGGCTGTCAGTGGATTTTATCTGGCTGCTTGTTATAAAACATCAGATTTCAACAGACTTAAAAAAATGAAGCCAGTGCAGAAGAGACTTAAACCTGCATTCTCTCTGATGGCCAGCAGGGGGCGACACCACTGGTTTCAACAATATACCTGGTAGCATGTAAGCTTATGAGAAAATGACACTACTTCTAATCTGATGTATTACGTCAGTGAACAGTTTCCTCAAATTTTTATATTCTCAATCTTTAGTTTCAAGCCTTCCTCAACCCAGTGTGATGTTCATTTTTTAAATTAACGTCTCATTTTGAGTAAAATAGACGAAGGCGGCGTGACTGACAAATCGTTAGTCAGATCCAATCAGGATATCCTCCCCAGCAATATGGTCAATTCTGGCTCTATAAAACCAAGATGGCGGCAGCTGTAATACCAAACTCAAGGCTTCAAACTTCACAGGTTTACACTTCTGTATTCATTAACTTCTGGAGTCAACATATTCTTAACTAAAATGGCATTTAGTAGAGTGTATACCTCAGCCAAGGCCCCACAGCCACCTTTGATTCAATCAAGCCTAATGTAATATCAAATAAAACATGTTTAAATCCACTAGATCACCAGGATCCATGTGTGTTTTCAAGAATTCACTGTCTCACAATGTTACAGAAAAGTAGAAGGGATCCGTCCCTTTTTCTGCACCAGCACCAAAAGGTTACAGGCTTTATTCTGGGTCGAGAACCAGCCTCCATCCAAGTTTCATGAGAATCTGATCTGTAGTTTTTCTGTAATCCTGCCCACAAACCAACAAACTCGACCTCGTTGATGAAGGTAAAACAGCTGTAAAGTCGAACCTTCATGCTTCCTTTTTATCAGCCAACTTAAATCTTAGCTGCAAATGAAAACAAATATTAATTATGAGTTATGTTAATATTTTAAGCTGATATGAGACTCGACGTGGGACAAAAACACAGCTTTGGTCTCGGACTGAAAGGATTAACAGCACACACACTTTCTACTGTCAACATCTTCTGCGCAGAACTTGAAAAGAGCTGTGACAGATTTGAAAATAGGACGGATTATTGTTGACAGATGTGAGATAAAGTACTGACGAGTTCCTCACGCTGAAAAAAGAAACGCCGGAATGAAAAGAAGTCACCAGAACGCCTTAGTATTTACAAAGTCTTTTGTACTTTTTTTATTCAAGTTTTACCATTTATTTAGGGAAACTGTTAACGTTTTTGTCTTCTCGTCATGAAAATGTACATTTATCAATCTGCATAAAACATCACATGTACAGTACATCAAAATAAATACATCATCTGGTGGGTTGATTGAGCTCGAGCTCGAAGATCGGTCAGTTAACTAACAGCTACGCTATTCACATCGCAAACCTCCACATCTGCAACAATGCATGTTTTTTTGTTTTTTTTATACCCTTTTTAACCATCAGCCGGTCCGGACCCGGGTAACTCCGAGGCCGATCTACGACAGTCATCAATCTAACTACAAGTGAGAAATAAGACCTCAGCACTGCACCGGCCCTGAAGTCATAGATTTACATACCAATTAACTACAGCTAAGGCCGGAGCTGGACCGGCTGGAGTAAAAAAGCCTTGAAGGTGGACTGCAGGCGGGAGGGAGATCGGGGACAGGAGACAGCTGACGGCCTGCTAACAAGGAACTGAGGGGGAAAAAAAGGAAGCTGCTGAACTTTATTTACTTCCTGTTACTCTCATTTTGTGCCAAATGATGGAGACTCATGATGTGGAGATGTAAACAAAAACAAAAACTCAAGCAAAACTGTTAAAGTTGCAATCCTTAAGATTTCAGTCCGTGGATGTATTAAAGGTAAAGTCCGCCAATTTACACATTCGAGTGTATTTACAGGTGTTTGGAGTTCCACTGTATATGTGAAAAAAGCAGTTCAGTGGCTTTTGTGGCTCCAGTTGCATTGTGGGTAATGTAGGCTTCAGTCTGCTGTCTGGATTTTGAACAGTTGTTTTTAAACTGTCCATTACGATTTTCCATTTTTGTTCTGCGCCATAAAATATGCCAGTAAATACCCAACTCATGAATTATCAAGCTTTCACGTGTCTTAAAAAAAAAGGTTGTTGATAACAAGCGTCAAAACAGCGACTTACAAACTATAAACTCAAGCTGAACATTAGCTTTTTACGTCTAGCGATTGCGATTTATGCTTCAAAAAACATTAAAGTGGCGTTGATCTGTGGAGATTATGTGAACCCGAGGTGTCCTCGGAGACCAGGCCAAGAGTCGGATAGTTTTAGAACAGATAGAACTAGTTTTTCAGTGAAGTGAGTCAGTTTAATGAGAAGAGAAACAATAAAATAAAGGAAAAGCTTGAGGAGCGTTTGCAGAATTGGGAAGATTTTGGCGAGATGTCGAGTGATATCGACACCGTGCCAACGTCGATCCAGCCATTCGTCAGCTTAACGTCACGATTTAATGCTTTCAGATGCAATTTACAGCTTTCTATCAGGTATTCTAAGCTAGCTTGCTCTCAGTTAGTCCTCACAGTGCGTTCAAGTGCAGGTTTTTTTAGACACGAGAGGCTTCACGACAACTAGTTCGTCAGGGTGACGCGGCTGTAACGATCATAAACTTTGGCTTGTCACAGATCTCGTTTTTTGGAGTTATCCAGAATTCAGAGAAAAAATTTGGGCATCGCTAACTTCCAGTTTGGCCTAGAAAGTTTGACTGGCCAGTTTAAAATCCAACCACAAACAGAATCAAAAATGGATTCTGACTTTGTGCAAATCTTAAGGATTACAACTTTAACTTCTGACACATGACAACAAAGTTTTTTTTTATGACAAGAAAATAATAAAAAAGTGCTTCAGTCCTCTCGTGCTGTGTCGTGTCCCCGACTCCTTCCCCTTCTCCCCTCCTTAACCTCTTTTTTTTCACACCCAGCATCTCTTTTCGTAGATGATCTCTGGGTTTTTTCCCCTCCGTCCTCCATCTCCCATCATCTCCCAGCGACACTGATCCACTCAGTTCCTCAGCACCGACTCGTCTACCTCCTCTCCTGCTTCATGTTTTCCTCCCCCGGTCATGTCGTTCAGAAGCCGTCGCGTCAAAAGGAGGAGAGAACAGGATCGATCGCTGCGTCTCGTGGCAGAAGGGGCTGGACATCATCTATTTTTGTATTTACATTGCCTCCTCCTGGGCGGAGAAGGAGGGAGGAGAGGATGAAGAGTTAGGGACGGGGCGGTCGGTCTCGGTTCAGAAATGTCTCTCTCTTTTTTTTTTCTTGCGAGGCCTCTCATATCGATACTTCATATTCACGAGTGTCCTGCTGTAAAAGCAAAGAGAGAGAAGATGGAGGAGGCAGTGTTAGCAGCGTTTGTCCAGCCCTCTTTAATTCAGCGGCCAGTAAAAGATTCATGTGATGGAATGTGGTTTTAAATGGACGGGACACTCACTCCTCCTGTCTCGTAGAGCGGGTTGTCAAACTCTGTCTCCACAGTGATCTGTCGGTACGGGTGAGGGTAGATGAGAGGAAGCCTTAAGTTGGAGTGATACCGGCACCTAAAGGACACGAACAACAACAGAAGACAGTTTTTAAAAAGCCGCCAGTGCTTGATCACTCAAAACAAAACAACACGACATCTCAGGATTTACAAGCTGTGTCCAAATTCAGCGGCTGCATCCTTCGAAGGATGCGATCACAACTGTCCCAATTCTTTTTCCTTCTTTTCGGAGGATGCACCGCTACTATCCTTCGCGGCCTCCCATATCCCAAGATCCTTTGCGTTCCAAACAAAGAAGAAAGAAGGAAAGAAAATGATGACATCACGTGGCGTAGATCATCACTTTCGCGGATGTGGGCGGCAGAAATCATGACGTGAGGGTAAAACATCTGGTGACGCAACCAGGAAATGCTCCGAAGGCTCAACCGTCACATTTAACAACGGCTGACGAGTCCTTCGAAGGATGCAGCCCCTGAATTGGGACACAGCCACACGTGTCCTGTCTTTGTCGTCAGTATGGTAAATATGAAGCTGCAGCCAGCAGCTAGTTAGCTTAGCTTAGCACAAAGACTGGAAACAAGGGGGTAAAGCTAGCCTGGCTCCTAGCAGCAAGTCTAAAGGTTATAAACATGTCTTATCTTGTTTGTTTAACACGTTTCTATCTTTGATGGTAATCCAACAGAGCTAACGCTACCTGAGATTTCAACGAGTAGCTTACCGCGTGACGTAGACGTAAGCCCCCCCGAGCAGCACGGACAGCAGCAGGACGAGGATGAAGATGGCCAGCGCGATGTTCCCTCCGTCCAGGGTGGAGCCTGCAGTCGCCTCTGCAACTGACGGGGGACGACACGCCAACACAACCAGGTTAGTCGACGGCAGGTGAAAACCTCTGTCGGCGGGCGGCTTAGCAAACGTAGTTGAGCGCCACAGGTCAACGAATGAACACAAACAGGTTGGACGGACGAACAAATACAGTGGGGGGTGAACTTGGCAGGCAGATGTTTGCTGATGCAGGCAGAGCAGACAGAGAGGTGAAGTGCTTTTGTTTGTTTTTTATTCTTTGGTTTATTCGAGTCTAGAAAACAAACTGTGAGGTGTTTTTTTTTTTTTTTTTTTAACACAGATAGACTCACCTTCCAAAGCATGGTTGTCAAAGCAGTCATGGTTGGCTGCAAGACATCATTCTGTCAGTCAGTGCATACGGAAATCGACATCACACTCCACACTGTGGAGTTTGTATTCTTAACAAAGCTGCTTTGAGCTGACTGTTCGCTAACCCCCACCTCCACCTACCCGCCGTTACTACACCTGGTCGGGGTTTCTGATCTCTCTAGAGGAATCTTCTGTAACATTTGCGTGGGTGGAAACGTCCCAAATCCAATAAAGAACAGGACAGAACCACTAACGTTAGCTTTAGCTCTGTTAGCTTCAACACCGTTGTGAACAGTTCTTTTCTAATGATATGCTAACTCGCCAGTGTAGCAGGATTTGCAAACATTTCCAGCTGATGTTAGCACAGACAAAAGCATGAAATCAGCTCCTTACACACTCCGTGAAGTTAAAATGTTTTTCTCACACGTCCTGCTCCGTGTCTCACCTGCTGGACAGTATCAGGCCCAAGAAGATGTTGTGTAGGTATTTTTTTTATTGAATGTTTTAGAGTCAGTAACTTCCTGGAAACACATTAAAATTGTATGACTCATCCTGCACTCTGGGGTGTGAATTAATTATTAACTTGTGTGGATTGTTGTTCTCGACCGGCCCTCATGGATTACTGCACAAAAACACAACTTTGCAGCTTTATTCAGTGATTTGGATGAAACTGTTTTTTCCCTCTGCTGCTCTCGAGCTGCTCTGCCTGGAGCAGTAACGTGACTCGTAACTATGCCGATGCAAATGCCGCTCGATTGGCCGATTTATGGCGACATTAAAGTCACGAGAAATGGATTTTGTGTTACATATTTTGAGTTATAAAACGCAACAAATTAGCGAACCTTGGCTTAAAATCTAGTGGCTTAAACACAGTAGATGCGCAAGTTGTCTTTTTTTTTTACACATAGTCTGTAACCTCCAAAAAAAAATTTAGTTAAATAATTATATGCTAATTTAATTGATAATAAACCTTCACTGTCGGTAGTAAATGTTCCAACTAATGTTTCAGAAGACGAACACAATGTTAAATCAGTTTCTTACATCTTTGTGCTTGTGTTTTTGAAAAAGGCCAATTAAAAGCCCACCAACCTCCAAACTCTTGGAGCGCGTTGCTAAGCTATGATCGGATAATTGCAGTTTGCGAAGGGGGGGGAGGGGGTATAGCGACCAGTCATCAGCATGCACAGGGGCCATGATCAATCTGTATCAACAAGCATGGGGGCAAATAAGTCCAGTAAGTCTAAGAAACATTGTGTTTCATGCATAAATCCAAACGGTAAAGAGAAACAAGGGAGAGTTTCATTCCACGCATACAGAAAACACCCAAATTCTGCAGAAGTCTCACCCCTGCAGAGTGGAAGCGGGCCGCTCCAGAACGACGGGTTTCCTAGGATGCATTTGATGGCCACCTCTCCGATGAGCTCGTAACCTTGGTAACAGACGAAGGTGAGTGATTCGCCGGGCAGGTAAAGCCTCTTGGACAGGATCTGGTAGCCGTTGTTAGGGATACCGGGGTTCTCACAGGAAACAGACTCCTCAGCTGTGATAGAAAGAGGAAAGGGGGGGGAAAAAAAAGAAAAAGAATAGAGAAAACTGATGGATCCTGTTGAGTTTCTCGACACGAACGAGAGGGTTTTTCTTTTCTTTTTTCTTTTTTTGCGTCAGAGCTCGACTGACAAATTTGACAGGCTCCGGCTGAGGTGACATGACTCATGGATAATCTCCACCCCCTCCTCCAGGTGGCTGAGGGCTGATTGGTACGGTGCATTAGCATTGCATTTACATATCAAACACTCCACACACATTAATATCCCTGAAAACACACACATGCACACACACACACACATCGTCAGTCGTAAGATGAAAATGCAGGAGATGAAGCGTCGTCAGCAGCGGAAAGAGAGAGCCAGGCCTGTTTTTTTTTTTTTTTTATTTGATTATTATTTTTTTTTAATCTTTTGCAAAAAATATCACACAAACCCACTCATGTTAGATCGCACAGCCACGGGGAACGAGCCTCTCATCTTCAGTTTAACTGCCATGCGCAACTGTCTATAATGATGACAGGTTTCTGAAATCAAAAAGACGGGGCTGACGAATTACCAGTAAACCACAGGAACCCGTCAAAACCCCCCAAAAGTTTGATAGAAGAAACAATTCAGGGCTTTTCAGTAAAAAACTAAACGCTGGTGTTTTGTGCTCTTTTCTGCCTCTGGAAACTGTAAATACTCGTCTGTCTGACACTCACAGACACAGTGGGGGAGTCGAGACGTCCACACGGGGGTCCCCGGCTCTCGACCGTAGCAGGTGATGGTGGCGCCGCCCTGCAGGACGAAGCCGGGGTTGCAGCTGTACTGGATGGTCGTCCCCACCAGGAGTTTTGGGTCGGACAGAGACCGGGTGGAGTGCTCCACGTGACCGGGGTCTGAACAGTACATGACTGGGAAAAACAGGGTGGAGAAGGGCGGATTACATAAGCAAATTCCACCTGCTTCACATCACATCACATGTTTACGTCGACCTCAGTGGAAAATAAGGAATATCACACCTGCAACCTTTACCTGACTGTAAATGTGCCACCTTTTCTATCTAAAAAGGGGCTACTGATCCTCTAACAGTTGAGTTTATTAATGAAGAGGAATTCCTATGAAAGATTTACTTTGAGGGTTGGATCTGTTGTTAGCAGGTGAGACTTTCAGTATACTCAGAACAGAATATGGCAGGATTTCACCTCCCGAGCAGCGAGCTGTGTGAGTGGGACTGAACGATTTGGTGAACGATCATTCAGCACATTTTCTCTAGCTCCTGACTGATGATCGTCACACCCTGGCCTCCGATGGATCATCGCTCACCTCCTCGTATCTGGTAAAATCTGAAGCCTCTTCGTTCTGATGTTTTCTTTTCTTTTACTGCTAATTAACTCGGCCTGTAGTGGAGGTCAACGCCTGACCTGCTCAGTCGTCTCCTGGATCCTGACGCTTCTACATATTATATAATTACAGATATTCTGTGCATGCAGTTTGAGTGAGTACTGACTCTTTTCACAGAAGGGGGGCTGCGAGCTCCAGGAGAGGTCCAGCTGACAGGTGAGGGTCTCTCGTCCCACCAGGTCGTATCCGGGGTCGCACTGGTAGGTGATCCGAGCCCCTCGCACCAGCGCAATGTGGGACGTCGTCTTCCAGCCGTTCTGGATCTCGGGCAGGTCCGGACAGGAGTCATTTCGGGACACCTCTGAGAAAGAAGAAGAGAGAGGAGAGAGGAGAGAGGTTGATGAATGGCTGCGTTACGGCGGTGTTATTGCTTGTGGCCCGGCGTCAGTACAGGGGATGTTTTCCGTCGTTCACGGCGGTCCTGAGGGTCGAGACGAGAGCAGGGTAAACAACACGACACCCGATTTAGACACGATGCTGGCACGTATTCTCTGCGAGGAGGAATCCATCCCCCGAAAGATTGATGGACTTATTGTGCGCTCACTTGACCGCGTGACAGGATGATGGATTTCATCTGCGCTGGACAGTTTTCAAATATCATCTCCGCGGCGTACAAGGACAGTTTGCCTCTGAAGCTGCCGTGTGGACGAGCCAGTCGGTTCAACTCGAGACTCCCACTGAAACGGTCCTGAGCGAGATTATCACAGACTGTCAGCTGTCACTCACCGTGGTTCTGATCCGCTACAGGAAAACGACTGTAGGAGAGATTCTTCTTTAGATGATCAATTTTTTGCAGTCACAGTCACAGTCAGTGCAGGTAAATGATCTGAGAGTTCAACACTCAGGTCAGGTGATCACAACCGAGCAAACTCCCCTGATGAAGACGACAGGTACGTCTCAGTCTCTTCAGGTCTTTCTATGAATCCTTGGCGGAGGAGACGAAAACCCGAGGAGAAGCTGCAGGTGAAGAGATGTTGTCGAAAACCTGAAGATACGATTTTAAACTTCTGTTCTCAAGATCAAGAAAACGGCTGAAACTAACAACTGTTTTCATCACCGACTGATCTGATGATTCTTTCCTAGAAGCATCGATTGAACATTTCGTCTGTAAAATATAAAATCAAATCACTTTTTCTTCTTTTTTCTTTTGTCCAAAACCTAAAAACGACAAATACAAGCAGCACATTTAAGAGGCTGAAACCAGAAAGTGTTTTTCAGTCGACTAATTGATCAATCGGGTGACAGTTGCAGGTCTTAATCAAGGTTTTCAGTTATTTCTGAATGATTTATTGTCACAGAGCGAGGAAACTGAAATTATTACTTTTACCAGGATAGTCTTTCTAAGTTTTTTCTTGTGTGATACCACATGAAGTAAAATCTGGCAGGAGAAACATTTTAAAAATTCTCTGTTTTTTCAATTTGATTCACACATTTAAATAAAATCTCCTGACAAATGTAATATTTATATGTTTCATGTGAGTAAACTAAAAAAAAAAGTGTAAATTTATTTGAATGTTTCTCCTGGCAAACGTTCTTTTAACACAACAAGTATTTTTACTTTTCCTGAAATAGTTTTTTTCTCCTACAACATCTTTTCATTCAACAACTTTTCCTCATGACAAAAATAAAAATACACTTGAATTTCTCTGATAGTTTCTTCTCACTTTCCCCTCACGGCTTCTGTAATATTTACTATTAGCTGTTTTACTCTGATTAATCATCAAATTAAACAACACTAACAGTCTTTAACTGAACACACACGTTAGGTTGACGTATTATACCTTTACAGAGATGATGACTAACAGGATTGCAGCCAGTTTGCTAATGTTTGAGCTTTTCTCTTGGCAGATTCTTTATCATCACAAACATTCAGAGGACGGATGTGTTTCATCTGTAGGAAACATCGTCTCCACGAGACTTCTCACTGCAACATGAACTGATTACTGACAGAGACGCAGCGTGACGCTCGGACCGAAAACTCTCCCGATCGCTCTGAAGATCCCTTTTGAATCAAGAATTCCTCTGATCTCGGATTAAAAAGCGTCCGGCTCAAACTTTCTCCATGTTTATCTCTGACGTCTTAAAGTCAGCGCGGCTTTAAAAGTCAGAGTCAGATGTAATAAAAAACCACCGCAGACGCGAGAGTGAAGCGGCGTCAGACTGATCAGAGCTACAGTCGGAATAACTGTCAGTAAAATAACGAGCCTCAGATCTTTTTATCTTCATTTCAACACATGTACAAATAGAATTAAAGCACTAAATGGCCTCAAGGATAAATACACCTCTGACTGACTCTGGGACAGGTGTGCTACCTGTGGACACTGTCAGCTTGTCCTAAAACATTACTGTTATCTGACTCTCAGGTAATCAGCTTCATAACATCGCTTTTAAAGGTGCAGTATGTAAGAGCGACCGCTAACTGCTGCTGCTAACTGTAGCTGCTGCTAAGCTCAATGATCGGTGCAGGTAGCGGTCACAGCAGTCGAGCCTGTCGGGACTGCGAGCTCTTGGCATTTGGAGACTCTTGTTAACTATCGGACTGTCGTGAACGTACACAAAGTTTCAGGTCACTGAAAATGAAGCTTTTGGAAAATTCCTGCACTTGACAGTCTGCGTTTGTGTTTTCATACAGTTGGTGCGGATGGGAACTTTTTGGAAACTGGTGGAGGAAAAAAATGTGTTTTTAAAAATACCTGTGCACGTGTGGACAAAGTCTAAATATCTAAATATCCCTGCAACATAATAAATGTGCATCTTTGAGGTACAGTTGATAATCTGAGTTTTTACTTTTTTACATTATCGCACCTTTAATCTGTATCCTGTTACTTTCTTGCTTTTCTTATAAATGCATTTTTATCATTAACTACTTGTTTCTGTTATTATCATCTTTTAAGTGCAGTATTAACATTTTCTTAACATCTTATTTAATCACTTTTCAGGTCTCTTAACAGCACTTTTTTACGTGCCTTGTGTCTGAATATCTGTAAATAAAGTCTGTAAATTTGAAAATCAAATAAATCTGCAGAGTCTGTCAGACAGATGTGAGCTCAGCAGACTGATCCTCGTCTCTGCTGCAGGCGAGAGTAGCTGCTACAAGCATAAAACGCCAACACAGTCCAGTTGCATCATGGGTAATGTAGTCACCAGCTTGTGACGAGGAAAAAGAGCACGTGCTGAATATATAAGAAGCGTTTTTTGTGATGTCACTGAAGAGAAACGCTGAATGTTTTGTTGTCAGTGAATGTTACTGAGTTTATATTTTTCAAATCAGCTCCAGTGTTTTTTTTTCACGACACTGCTGCTAAATCAAATCAGCTGAAGATTTCTGTCAAGTGCCTCCGCAGACGGTTTATAACATCTCATGTGTATAATAACCTCGAATAACGGAGACAAACAAAACAAAGACAAAACACGGAAGAAAATATGGAACATTAATACAAATTTCTGATATTTAAAGACAAATAATAAAAATCATTACCCGCCTGAGGAGACGTATAAACAAGTCGGCTCGCGTTGAGATGAGAGTGTGTGTGTGTGTGTGTGTGTGTGTGTCTGCATATGTATATTTAATGATTGATCGGCCAGCGGACAGTATTGCATGACACTGTACAATATAATAGGCCTACAGGGATTTGTAAGTCGAAGGATCCTGAATCAATTATTCATTCGCTATTGACTCGCTTCTCCTTCTGTGTGCAGCCTGAATGTGTGTGTGTGTGGTGGGTAATTTATTCAGAGCATAAACACACACACACACACACACACACACACACACATATAATCAAAGAGAGTAGCCTATGTATTCATGCTGTGTCTACTTGATTTACTCCTCCGGGAGGCGTGTGTGTGCTGGCGGGTCGGAGCGGTTGACAAGTAAATTGGACCGCGTGTGTCTCGGCGCGGCTCTAAATTGGACTCAGGTGTTGGATATGTGGGGAAAACACTGCAGATTACTGTGTGTAAAAAGGAAGGAAGTGAGCTTATTTGGCTGCTTGTTAAACTCTGGGGGCCTGTGTGTAGATCACAGCCATTGTGAGAGGGTGAAACAAATAGGATGTGATTGAATAAGGGCAGAGGGAAATGAAAGCAAAGACGAATAGAGTCGAGAGGAGAGAGGAGAGGGAGACGAGGAATGGGAGTCGGCAGGCTGAGGAGGGAAGGCTAAGACGAAACGAAGGGCAGAGTTAACATTTCCAGATCGAGTTAACGGATGAGACAGCTTTTATTTTATATCTTTCTTGCAAAACAAAAAAAAACAACACACAAAACAAATCCAACGGAAAGACCAAAACAACAACGTGTCTGTCAGCCAGTGTCTGACTTCTAAATCTTTAAAAAAACATCTCAGAAAATATGTAGTTTCAAAAAGTTGTGTAATGAACTTAAACAGCTGCTCATTAGTAGATTTTACCAAACAAACCAGAGGAAGTAGTGACAGGGACAATCTTCCAACAGGGATTAAAGTGAAACTGAGTCAGACCTTTGTGTAAAAGCATAATTACAATAAAAGAGGCACTTTTAATTATTACCATGTTTTCAGGTCAAGCTAATTTTCAGTAAGTTCACTTTTTATGATAGCATCAAAATCTCTATTTTTAAAACAGTAAGAAGACTCGACACAACATGAAACTTTGCTGGTAGCATCACCAGGGTCTCTACACATGAACACCAGCATGAGAACATTGTTTGTGTACACAGAGTTACTAAAAAGAAAGTTTTTGAACAGCTCGTGTTAGCAGCAGCTTGTTCCACTCGCCGCCAGTGGTGGAACGCTCATAAAGCTTAGTTCCATATAAATGCACAGATAATTTGTTGTTTTGTCGAAACGATACTAAAATCAAAAGCAGGAAAAGTCACGTGAGATCTCGTGTGGATAGTTGTTGCTGGAAGACAGTAGTTCCACCTTAACTGTCCTCCAGGTTACGTCACATCCTGAGATCAAAAATACAGTAAATCTTAAAAGTGCCTCTTTCTCACCTACACACCTGATCTTGTTTCACCTGGTGCTATCATGCTGACACAAATCTGTCCACAGACACTCAAAACTGAAAGAAAAAGTTCCACAATTTGCTTCAATGACAATTCAATGACAATCCGATAAGATGAGGTTTAGTTTTGAGCACACTGTGCGTCTGCTTCTGTCGGTGGGCCATCATGGAAAGTTATTCAAACTACAGGAGAGACTTCACGTTCAGTGCAATTCGGTGGAAAACAATATGTTTGCTGGCACATTGGATATCAGGAAAAGTCCAAGATTTATCAGACCACAGTACGATGTGAAGCTCTCACCCATGTAGTTGATGATGAAGCCCTCGCCCTTGCCGAAGACGAGCCCGGCTGGATCTGAGTGGAAGGTGACGGTCAGGTCAGGGGTGGTGGAGGAGAGCTTGAAGGGGCTGCTGCCTCCGACGTAGCGCCCCAGGATACGAGTCGTGACCTCATCGCCGTCGGTGATGGTCAACATGTCGCTGTCACTGATGTTCAGCCTGAGGACAGCGAGAGGAACAGAGTCAGAGAGAGAGAGAGAGAGAGAGAAGCAGAGCCGGGAGGAATCAGCTCCGGACAAGTTCGCGATGACTCAGAGCGAGTCGTGTCGACAGCCGACTGTGTGGGAGACGCCGCGACCTCAAAGGCTAAATGCTGCGTTCGTCCTCAGGCCAAGTGTTTAACAGTCTGCAAACACAGCGGTGCTTTTATCGCCCCCGAGACGTTTGTTTCACCACAAACGCGCCCGGCGTCTCAAACGCGCAGCGAGCAAAAGGTTCAGAATAGTGAAATATCTGTAAATGTGATGTGACACAAATCCAGCGAGTGACTGAGGAATGTAATTGGATTGGAGGGAGTGTAGTTAAACACGTCAAACCCATTTCATACCACAGAGGAAGGTGTTTAACGTAACATGAATACAAATTAATCTCAAAGGGAACGGCTGCTGATATTGAAACCTCGATTACTGCTGAATTAAACCTCCACTTATTTACGCCTCTCCACCTCCACCTTCCTGCAGGCTGAACCACGACAGAGCGAGTGAAGCAGCAGTCAGATGTCCTGCTCTGAAAACTGGAAATGCTACACGAAGGTCTTAAGTTGTGGACTTGACTGTTGTTTCTCCCTCCTGGTTAAAGTGAAACTCTCGCCAAAATGCAACGCAGGCTTTCTTTGTGAATGTAGTCAAACCTTTGTTTAAAAATCTCTATTTTTAAAACAGTAAGAAGTCTCGACACAACATGAAACTTTGCTGGTAGCATCACCAGGGTCTCTACACATGAACACCAGCACTGAGAACATAGTTTGTGTACACAGAGTTACTAAAAAGAAAGTTTTTGAACAGCTCATGTTAGCAGCAGCTTGTTCCACTCGCCGCCGTCCTGCCAGTGGAGAAGAGTCGATCTCAGAATGTGACATAACCTGGAGGACAGTTAAGGTGGAACTACTGTCTTCCAGCAACAACTATCCACCTGATATCTCACGTGACTTTTCAGGCTTTTGATTTCAGTATTGTTTCTTATATGAGGCTCCTTTTTCAACTTCAAGGTCAATATTGTTTTTCACTAACGACAAAACAACAAATTATCCGCATTTATATGGAACTAAACTTTAGGATTGTTCCACCTTAACTGTCCTCCAGGTTACATCACATTCTGAGATCGTCTCTTCTTCACTGGCAGGACGGCGGCGAGTGGAACAAGCTACTGCTAACATGAGCTGTTCAAAAACTTTCTTTTTAGTAACTCTGTGTACACAAACAATGTTGTCAGTGCTGGTGTTCATGTGTAGAGACCCTGGTGATGCTACCAGCAAAGTTTCATGTTGTGTCGAGACTTCTTACTGTTTTAAAAATAGAGATTTTGATGCTATCGTAAAAATGCCCGTAGCACTCCCACTGAAAATGAGTTTGACCTGAAAACGACAATACAGTAAATCTTGAAAGTGCCTCTTTCATAGGAATTATGCTTTTAGGTTTGACTCATATACATTGACAAATAAAGCCTAGGCTGCATTTTGGCGAGAGTTTCACTTTAACTTTAAGGCAGCATCAGGGAAATGAGAGAGAGATTCAGGGATTCACATCGACCCTCGTTGTTTGAGTCGGTGGGAAATAAAACTAATATTTTACGTCACACTATGTCAGCTCCTGATCATCTCACATACAAACCGATTCTGTTTCTGCTGACTTTTCACTGTTCATCAAGTGCAATTCTTCTTTTTGTTCACTTCAGTGCAGTTCAGGTTACACAGACGCTCTCTCGACTGTTACACTCATATCAAACGTGTTACTGATTTGACAAAAAAAGAGCTAAAACACAGTTGAAGGTGAATCTGACTGCAGCATTTTGTTTCTTTTGGCCACAAGGAAAAATCTGATATCATGAAATATTTCAATCTTAGTATAGACTTTTTGAAACATTACACAGTGGATGGATCAAACACAAAGAGTCACATCAGAGTGTTTGTTATGCTTTTCTAATAATCGTGCAGGGGGAAAATATGTTATCGTGGCCAGAGGGTGTCACAAGATATCTGTGGCTCTTTTGAGATCGTCTCTTGGCCATCAGAATACTTTAAAAGATGCACGAGTTGAAAAAAAACTTCGACACACATATCGGCTTTGAATTTACCGATCTGAATATCACACAGAGGCTTCTGAGACCCGAATGCTGAGGACGGACGAGTAGATTCGATCCGAGCCGCAGCGTCCGGCTCTGAAGCGAGGCGGTCGAAAAAGGACAGAGTCCAGATAAGATCAGAACAGCTGGATTTTAATCTGCGGTTGCAGTTTTATCAGCAGCTTTTTTGAATCTAATGATTCAGCTCGAGTTGTGGAGAGGGAAATATCGACAGGGTCGGACCCCTCACTGAGCCTCCACACCCAGAACCCCCTGCATACATTTTTAATGATAACATTCGGTTCTTGGTCGGAGTCAGACTTCGCATCAGAGCGAGACAGTTGTTGATGTTTACGAGTCTGACTGTGTTGTCGTGTTTCTCACAGCTGAACGTCGAGCAGCACTCGTTTGTCCTCCCCGACGTGAATCCTCCAGCTGCAGTCCTCCCCCTCGCCGTACCACTCGGGCCAGTTCGGAGACAGAATCACGCCACCCGGGCCGGTCAGGTCGCCTCCGCACTGTGCTGCAGGGGAGGAAGGAGGACGGGTTAAAGGAGCAGTTCAGCAGTTCAGTTCAGTCGTTTAGGAGACTGCTGCAACACTGTTTCTCTGTAAATCTCCAGAAATGTTTTGTGGATTCAAAAACTTCACTTCTGTTAAAGAACGAGGAACAGGAGAGAGTAAAAGTCATAGAAATTGAAGATTTAAAGCAGTAGTTTGACTTTTTAAGATGCTTGATTGCTGAAGATTGATACCGCTCTCATGTTTGTACAGTAAATATGAAGCAGCTGGTTGGCTTACAAACAAACAAGACGTGTTAATTAGCGACGCTGCTCATCGTCTGTTCGTTAAATGAGAAGAGGAACAAACTGTTGTTTTAACACAGGTTGTCCACATACAAAATTCAAGGACTTTTCACTGACTTTCCAGGCACAACTCATTCAAATTCAAGGATCCGATACTGTTAACATTGATAATGAGAGGATGTTACAGAAGCTCTCAGTTTAAAACAATAACAAAATAACACAAAATACATAAATTCAATCACTTTCAATGACTCAATGTCTATTTACATGTGTTATCAAAAACTTTTTCTCTTTTTTTCCAACAAATTTTCAAACTTTAAATGACTAATCACCTAAAAAAAGTGCCAGTTCCTGCAATTTATTAGTCTAGCAAATAAATTCAGACACCAATTCACTTACCAATTACTAATTAATACTTTATAATAAACACAATCAGCTCAGCACTTGTTCCACATTCTACTTCTAAACTATTAATAAAAAGATTTTGTCTTGTTTGACTTGTAGAGGACGTGGAGAGCCTTTTGAAAACCTTCTCCTAACATGTTTCTGTCACATGATTGAAGTAATTCTTTAATAATAACTTCGTTGTTTCACACATTCATAACACGTTCATATAGTTTTTCCAGTCAGTGATGTGAAAAGGTGCAACATCATGTTCGTGCTGCAGCAAATGAGTGGAGTTACTAAGTCAGTGTCGTCCTGTGAGCTCCACAAAAAAAGTGGGAAAGTCCAACACAGAAATAGGAGAAAATACTTGTCTCTTGTCGTCCACTTCCTGCCCCTCAGTTTTACCTTTGCACAGCGGTTCCGTGTCATTCCAGTACGGATCCCTGGCGCTGATGCACTCGATGACGGGGGGCCCTTGTTCCAGAGCGTGTCCCGGGTCACAGGTGAACTGGACCACGGCTCCGACGCCGTACAGCGGGTCGGAGGTGGTGAAGTTTCCGTTCTGGAGGTAAGGCTCGTAGCAGTGGCCTCGCTCGAAAGCTGGAGGAGGAAATGAAGTTACAGAGAGCTCAGCACACAAATTAATATAAGAAATGTGTCTTATGCAGCTTTTTCAACAAAATGTCTTATATCTTTCTCTTTGCGATGGATTCCCATAAATAGAAGCCAAGATGTTCTGTATCTTGTCCCTCAAAAGAGCCGTAATCACACATTGTTTATAAATCTCGTCTCCTCTCGCAGATGATGATTCCTCGGTTTCTTCTTCTCTTTACTGACGGGGATAAACATGTTGGAAGCGACATTTCCATCCCTTCCTCAATTCGGACATTGCCAGAAACTGTGAAAGCTTTAGCTCAGATTACGTTGGACAAACCGGCCCACTTGTGGCGATCCGAGCCAGAATCGGCTTGGCAGAGCGCGATGTAAGAAAAAACACATGAGCCTCGCAATCCCTCTCTCATTTGTTTACATAATTACACTGTAATTATAGAAATAGAACAATAATGTTTTTAAACGATGCCGCAGAAAATCCATGTGTTATTTTTGTGCCACGATCAGATCAGATCAGATCAGATCAGCAGCGGCAGCTTCTGTACCTTCGTAGCGGATGTTGAATCCCGTGTTGTGGTTCGGCTTATCGGTGATGAACTGGATCCTGACGGCCGGACCCTCACTGATCACCCCCTCAAAAGGTATCTGTCTGCCCCGACCCGAGTCGAACAGCACCACGGAACCAGCGTCTAATCCGCTCCACAGCACCAGCCTGCAGGGAACAGAACAAACTCATGTTTCCAGGAGCTGTTCTAGGACGATGCAAATGAAACCATGAAAGACTTGATGACGTCTCCGACTTACCTGTCAGTGGAATCCAGGGCCAGCCTCTCCAGGTGGAGGTGCAGCCGCTGGTCCTTCGGCGCCTCCAGGGACCAGGAGCAGGAGCGGTCCTGGGTGGCGTTGGGCCCGTGGTGGGGAGAAGGAGACAGCACCCGGCCGACTGTCGCGTTCTTCACTGTGCCTCCACAAAGAGCTGCAGAGACGAGGTACAAAGAGATCAGTCGCCCACAAACACGTGTGTGTGTGAAGAGTTGTTTGTTTTAGGTTGTTTATTCCACGTAAAGCTCTTCGTACCTTCACCATAAAGGTGATAATTATGATTTTTATGATTTAAACATAGTAAGACATAGAGAATTGATCCTCGGTACACTCAGTGACGGAATGAAACTAATGCCGAACATCATATTTCATAAAGTTATCACTCACCCCTGCAGGTGGGCACCTTGCCGCTCCACACCGGCAGCGAGGCGTTGAGGCAGGTGAGCTGCGTCTCGCCCTCCAGGTGGTAACCCATGTGACAGTGGAAGCGGGCGGTGCCTCCAGGGAGCAGGTCCAGCACCGACACCTCCCCGTAGTGAGGCCTCTTCGGTAGGGAACAGCTCAGCCTGAAGACTGCGGACGGAGAGAGAAGCCAGGACGATCACTGAGCATCAAATACACAAATAACACAAAGCTGCTGGTGCTGGTGCTGGTTATAACTGGACTGGGACTGAAC
>JARJLU010020122.1:76917-87130 GCA_030272975.1 Sparidentex hasta | reverse complement strand
TATATATAATTTTCCATGTAAAATGGCAAAGCCACAGGGAGCCACTGCAGATGAGCAAAATAGCTGGATGTGGCTTCGGAGCAGCAGGGAACGACATTTCGATCTTCTGTATGCCCTGTATTCTGCCTGTATGGCAGAACTGACAAATAAATCTTTGAATCTTGGATCAATGTGAATGATCAATGAAATCAATTCACTGCATTTAATTACACATGTCCCTGTTAGGTATGGGACAACATGAAAATGTATTGTCAAAATTTTCTCTGTTACTTATGTTAATATTATCTTGATATTTATTCAAATGTGTTTAAAACTCTGAACAATGGCACTAAAACATAACTGAAATCCATTCCATTTTATCAAGAAACAAATAATTGTATTGCATCACAGACAGGACACATCTTTTTTTGGTGAAAAACAAAAATATAATTTTAAATAAGTCATCATAAATAATAAGGTCCTCCTGCAAAAAGAAAATATATGCTAGAATTCAACTCATTACAGCGTAAACCTCTGTAGGCAGCATAAACCTCTCTAGGCAAAAGGCCTAACAGCCTCCTTTCATTTAATCAAGGCCAATACAAAATCAATTAAACACATTTAAATCTGATAGATCTGGAATTTCTTTTGGATCTGATGCAAATTGTACTCACTCACAGAAACCAGACAAACTTTTTTCATCAAGATCCATGCACTGTTCCCAGACAAACTAATGAAAATGTCAGATAATAAGAAAAATCTGTAGCACATTCATGGTATCTGTAATGTTAATGTGGTCTGCTCTGGACTGAGATTCATCCCCCATCCAAGTTTGGTGGAAATCCGTTCAGCAGTTTTTGTGTAAACCTGCTGACAAACCAACTAACCAACAAAAACATAATCTCCATGGTGGAAGCCATACATTTTAAAAAAGGGCAACATTGGGCAAGCCTGTTGTTTCTCACAGGATTTTTAAAGTAGAAGTAGAATTAGATTTATAAATTTAGATTAAAATGTAGATACAATTCTGAGTATGATTAGGAGAAGACTGTTGTTTGGGTTTAAGCAAAAACAGATGATAGAGCTTTGGATCAAAACAGACCCTTCCACACTCTTTCACAGAGGCAACAAGTACAACACAGTGACCACACAGGGGCAGTAGCTGATGACAGCACAGTTGGGCAGGTCTAGGCACAACTGTCTTGGGGAAAAAAAAAACAAAGCATGACATCTACAGGCCAATACTGAATCAGATTCATAGCACCATCTGCTGGCGACAGGAGATCGCAGGCCACATACTCCTTAAAATTGCTCTGAGCAGGTTAGCCAGATACACACTAATACTGTATATTGTCAGCAATGTCTCAACACCTTGAGGCTGCAGCTGCTGCACACTGGTCACAGAGACTCATACAACATCCCCTGCAGCTTTAATGATGATGTATTATTTTTCCACTGATTTATACCATTTTGAATTTATACTTAAAATAAAAGGGACGGCAACAATCATTTTGTGTTGCAATCTTGTTTGAGTAATGATAATCGTATCTTGAAAGAATTGCCTCTTACTCACACCATGGAGTTATGGTAAGTAAATCATGTTTGCACTTGAGAGAGCAACAGCCAATGGTGAGGCTCCACCACAGGACCGATCACTTGTGTAACTTTATTACTCACTCACAATGTCAGGGACAGACTTCCTGCCCCTTTTTGTTTTGTTTGCAGTCCACCCAAATGGTTCCAGTCATAACTTAACTTTGCCTTAACTTTCTAAGTGTTCTTCAAAATGGGGGACAGGGTTGTAAAAATTCATAATAAGATCATAATCCATTATTACCTGTAATTTATTATTTTTTTAAACAAACACTCAGCCTATTTAATGCCATTTATTTCTAAAAAGCAACTATCACAATAACATTTAATATACATAAAACATTATTATGAATATTATGATTATTAATTTACTAGGGTGGGTAGAGAAATGAACCACGTGTTACAAGACCTCTTTATCCTTTTGGTGTTTGACGGTCCGTTTCTTTATAACAAGCATGAAAAAAAGCCCAAGCCCACTTTGCTGTGGTCCAGCAGCTAACTAGCTGGCTAGGTGCTGATTTGTGCATGATGGTCCCAACTCCCATGTTTGGCTCTGGGCCAAGTTTAGCCAATAAACAATTGCCAGGAAAGATTTTGCAAGCTTCCATGCTTTTCTATCTCCTTCAGCTAAACAGCAAATTGTTTTGTGATAATACCGTGATTGCCACAGCAACACAAGAGAAACAGCACAGGTGAAGACCCCATATTGCAAACGTCCGCTCAAAATGTAAACACCATTGACATCAGCTGATGCCATATCGGGGGCTGAAAGAGTTGTCCCTTTTCATGGGGGAAGAGTTCAATCACTACCTCCTGTAACTCTGTTCCTGATACTTACTTGCTCTGAAGGTGAAGAGATCAAAGGGATTGATCCTAACTCTTTCAGGTGCTTGTTGGTTTCTTTTGCCAGTTGGTTGGTATAGTGTTGTATCTGCTGCCTGTGGAAACACCAACAGTTACAATGACAAGCAAATCTCCAGACTACCCAAGATCATTCTACACAAAAGGTGCACATTTCTAATGAATGGGACATTAAAGTGATGTAGTTTTTAAGTTGTTCAAGTAACAAATAAAAACTGGTCAGACACACCTCCCTGAGGACAGTTTTGTGTGTTTCAGAGATAACAACCCTGACGCCTGAGACTCAGAAATCATAAAGGTCAATTTCACGTTGAATCATACTGAAGTTTCAGCATGTGACAGAAGCCTCTTAACAGAGGTTTTTGAGTAGAACATCTCTGGGCATCAGGTTTATTAGTTAAAAGTGAATGCCTGGCAGAGAGAAGAAACAATATGGAAGTTTCAGGACACAAGGCTGATACATACAGACGATCGTGGAGTTCACTAGTGTCCTGGCTGGTCCCCAGCTGGTTCACCATGCTCTTGATCTGAGCAGCTGTAATGAAAACAAGACACAGTGTTAAGTCTTAATCCTGTAATGAAACTCATCTGCGCATATCCATGCACGTACGTATATGACTATGGCTCAAAATATACAAGATACAAGGTGCAGGGTGAAGCTCATTTTTTAAAGAAGGCTTTAAAAAACAAAATATATCATCTTTCTAGATCCATTTTAGAAAATGGAGGGTCGCAGATGAGTTCAGGAGCGTTCAGTCTAGGTAAAGAAGCTGCTCCATAGTCTGGTTGCTTGAGTGAGTGTCATCTTCTAGTATCCTTTGGGCTCTGTGCAGATGTCTCACTTTGCTGATGTCAATGATTCTCTGTAGATGGTACCAGTGATGTTCTGGGTGGTTTTAATCACCTGCTGTAGAGCCTTCCTGTCCTGGGAACAATGTAACTGCTGACCTGGTCCCTCTCAGCTCAACTGATGTAGACAGGGGTGTGTGTTTTTGCCTCCTTTTTCCTAAAAATCAACAATTATCTCCTTGGTTTTGCTGATGTTGCGCAGGAGATACTTATTTGTGCACCAAGGTTATGGTTTTCCGTATGATATGAACTCTCATCACCGTTTATAATTCAGCGGATGATGATGTTTTTTTGTCTGCATACTTCACAATAGAGTTCCCCCGATATCTGAGAGTGCAGTTATGGGTGTACAGTGTCAACAGGAGGGGTCTGAGCACACAGCCCTGGGGAACTCCAGTGTTGTGCACTAACATAGAGGAGGCGTGACTGTCAATCAGAACTCTCTAGGGTCCGGGCTTGTTAGAAAGTCCAATATCAAGTTGCAGAGTGTTGTACTGAAACCCAGAGTGTTTAATATTCCAATCAGCTTCATGAGTGACATTATTTAGAATGCTGAGCTGAAGACAACAAACTCCATCCTGATGTAGCTGATCCTATTCTCCATGTGTGTGAATACTGAGTGAAGAGCAGTTGAAATGACATCCTCTGCGGTCCTCTTGGCCCTGAAAGCATAATGGTGAGGGCCCAGGCTGGCTTGGATGTTATCTTTGTTGTACTGGAAAACCAATTTCTCAAAACACTTCCTCAAAACACTTCCTTTGGATCAGGGTAGATACAGCAGACATTTTAAAGAACAGGAACGATTATGGTGTTTTTGAGGTAGGAGGGAACAGTCTTGTGTGAGAATGAGATGTTAAAAATGTCAGCAATAACATCAGCTTGCTTTTTGACACATGTTTTTGCTACACGGCGAGGAATATTATCTGGACCAGCAGTCTTATTTATATTCACTCGCAGCAGGATTTTTATCACATCTGTACTGGTTACTGACAGTGGCTGGTTCTCTGGAGGTGGAGTAGACTTCACAGCTGAATAAAAATATCCTGTCATCTAAAAGCCTTTAGATGTGCCTTTACAAAGGGATTATGCTGATAGGAATAATAATTATAAGTCAGCAAGTGACACTAGATTTTCTCACTTTAAGTCAATGAGCTTAGACCCAAAATTTTATGTGCCACTACTGTTAGGGGGCAAATTCTAGATATGATCTTTAAACTCCCATGCATTTTTAGATTACATTCAGATATCACAGACTTTGCTGACTGGAATCTTATTGCTTCCAAAAGAGATGGTTTGCTGTTGTTCAAAATCATACAAGTACACTCCTGGAACCAATGCTGGCCAAGATACTTGCGAAGTGAAATCAATCACTTTCACTTTCATTAAAACGTAACATTTTCGGTTATTAAATGATGATTTCACAGTCACATTCTAAGTTGAAAAGGTTCCTGTGCCTCTCAGTAGACACATTACACAGCATAAATACAGACTGTCACAGCATGTCAATCATGCACAGGTGTATGTTAAACATGTAAGGCTGTGGATTGACCAAAAAAAAATCCAGAAGAAGTTTAATGTGTGTAACAGACACATCATTTGCATGAAACTGAATAATCAGTCTATCAGCAGGTGCCTCAGTCATCAACATCTCCAGTCAGTGATAAAACTGAGAGAACAAAATAGGAACTGAAATCGCACATACCACAAAACCACACAGCAAAGCAGGTGTAGATGCAGCTTTTAGAGTTTCTCCAGAAATCAGCCATTGAAAAAAATGACGTGTTCATCCAGTAAAACTATTTGTTGTCTCTTTAAAACATATTTAAACAGGTATGAAAGGACAGGATGGGATATAATGTAGGGCACAGACAGCAGGCTAAATAATGCAGAATACTAACTACAAAACAAAAACTAAATTTATTTTACAACAAATCAAGTGAATCATAATCTTATTTCTAAGTGTAGGCCTAAATTATATTCACTTTATCACATATAATCTGATCTGATTACACTTTATAGGCACATGTTTACTTTTAACACAGTAGTGATGTGCGGATCACAATTATGCCCATGGACACTGGAACATCTGTGGATTGGGCGGTCCAGGTCTTAAAAATAAACACTGTGATTAATGTCACTAAACACTGAAGCGCTCAGTGTGAGACCTCAGATTATGCAAATTGTTTTGCGATATATCTTGTTTTGCGATATATCTATCTATCTATCTATATCGTGTGGCAGTAACATTGTAGCAAACACTGTGTTCATGTTATAAACAATATACTGTATTGAGCTTTTTGTAAAAGTGCACTACATTGACACATTCAACTTTAAACCGTGCTAAATTTACAGGGTCCATGGTCCATCCACCATATTACCATCCATATTTGTGTCCAGAAATGCTGCATTAAATACAAATGAATGTAAATTCATCACGCGCTGTCCACAAAGCCAAGACAGATAAATATTTTTGCTGAGACAGTGTGCTTCACATGAGAGTCATTCCATGTCAACTCACTGAGGTCCTCCGTCATGGCATGGATTTTCTTTAAAAAAATGTATGTCGGAACTTCTATGCATCTGCACTTGTATGTGTATTTGAAAACTCATCAATCACATATTTTCCGCTGGATTGGGCTGACATTTGTCCTGAACATCTAAAAAGACCCTAAGGAAACTTGGCAACATGTTTTTTTAATAAAACAACTGTTGCTGAATGGTTATAGTAAACACACTGATTGGTTATTTTTTACCTAATAAATCCTATCTCCACTAGTTTTCAGTTTCTTGCAACCAAACTTTGGTTCTGTGCAGTATTAATGTAGTTTTGTCGCATCCAGATGGATGTTACATCTAGCAGTTTTACATCAGATACAACCTTTAAGTCAACACAGTACAAACATTTACCTATAGAATAAAACTGAAAACAATGAATACAACATTATAGCCAGTGAAAATATGAAAAGTTAGCCAATTCAAAAAACTATAACCAATGAAGGAGTAATATAATATCTCTGAATGTGTATATGTATGTATAGGATTTTGCGAGGTGCCATAAATTCAACCTAAATTTCAACATGACGTTCCTTGAGAAAATCCAAGACATGAATAGGGTAGAGTTGTGAGACCTACACTTTGTATGACATGTACTGTACAGTGATGGTTCTGTACTAATAGATGTACTGTTGCACCCTTGGAGATGCAGCATAGACACACTTACTGTTCTGTGTGATCTTCTGGATGTTGGAGCTGCATGTCTGGATGAGGGTGTTGAAGTCCCGTGGGACCGGGCGGTAGGCCTCTGCTTTGCTGGATGACATGTCTGCCAGAGGATGCTTTGTGCCTAGGGCGTTGTGCTTTGGCTGAAGATAAACAGAGGGGAAAAAAGAAACCGTCTGGTTAGTAGGTCAGGTAACTTTCATATTCATAATAAGATTTGAACAGTCAAGATTTTCATAGTGTCAGAGCAGTTGGCAACTTACAAATAGCATCAGTACAGCAGGTGTAAACTATTTGTTAGTTACGTTTACGAATCGATTTTTTTTTTTTTAAATCTTATTTTATTTTATATTATGTTATGACAGTCTTATTTACTCACTCTTACAACGTGTCACAGTCCACTCTCAGTTCCGGAATGATAAGATGTTAATGACAGCTGAGAATAAGCGCACCTAACTTGGACCGAATAACAACTGTTAGCTTACCGCTACTAACATGTTAGCTGCCAACGTCGTCTCACTCAAGCTGATCGGAATCAACGTCTCTGTCAGGCTATGGGTATCCATAAAAATTAATGGGAAAGAATATTACCACGGCTTATATAACGTTACATATCTGTAGTCTAGAATTTACGCCTTTAAACTCAACGGGCTCAACCAAAAGAAACGGAAAGCTGTACACAATTATGCTTGGTTGTCGGCTTTCTAGCTAACTAACGCTAACTTGTCAGCTTTCAGTTGTTTAGGATAAACTAGCCGTCTATAAACCAGCAAGCGTGGTCTTCACCACCAGAGACTCAGAAACAACAACATATTGTCAACGGAGTAACGTTAAAGCGTTTAGTACAACAACATACTTACGTATTTGGCTGTTTTAAAAATGAACACATAGGCTTAATGAGATCTGCCGTGAAAATACTGCTTTTCCTGATCAGTGACGTCATCACGTAATGTAACGCATGCTTGGAGAGTTTTTTTTAGGAAACTTTATTTACAAAACGGGAACTGACATTTTGAAAAAGGCGCGAGTAGGGTCTTACGGAGGGGTGACAGCAAACTATTAAAGGCATTTTTAACGACTACTTCAAAAAAATTTCTTTTCCAGACATTTTAAGAAGCTACATCTATTTTCACTCGCAAGCAGCATGAGACAAGGCATTATGCATACCAAAGCCAGACGAAGACGGTGAGATCACAGAGATCTGTCAGTCTAATCTAGCTTTTAAAAATAACTAACCTAGATTTAGGCTGGACCAGACTAAAAAAGTGGACAAGAGCAAACAATCAGTGAAACACAAACAACAACACATATGCCCAGACACATTGTTCTAATTTTCATATACCAAGAATATTGTGACATACCCGTTACAATAATGGACTGTTTGATTTTTAAAGTCATTTTTCTGTCATGGCTATCTATTGGAGACGCCCATCTTCCACAGTGCCACTGTAATCACACACACCCTTCTTGTATGTGGGTTAGGGTTAGGAGTGTGGACATAAGACAACCGACCGATTATAAAGTTAATCTTATTTAAGTCATAAACAGACACAGACACTAGTCATAGGCTTGATTACAACATGATGCTTGTGTGAAATCGACCGAAATCGACCTAACTAATATAACTAAAATCAACCTGCACAGGACTTAATCTGCTTTATCAAAAAATCTGTACATCCAGTTGTCTGCTGGGCTGTTTATTAAAATAACTTTAAATTATAGATAATAATTATTAGCCTAGGGAGCCCAAACAGGGATATCAATATTGATTTTTAGTTGTAACCCAAGTGAATTCCTGTCTGATCCATCTAAGATCTAATCTTAAGTTGACATCATAATGGCAGCACTTTTCTACACTTTTGCAACATAAGACGTTGCTGTAAAACTTTGCCTACTCCAACCATAACTCGTGTGGAAAACTGTACTTCTTACTCCTCTAAAAATAACTTATGTAATCTGTAATGTGCAAATAAGAACATGTTGTCATCTTGGAGCCAGACCAAAAATAAATCTACACTTCTGTTAAAAGTTAGTATTTCAAATCACAGTGAAATATAGTCGAAATTCTTCAAATACCTGATGAAAAATACATTGTAAGCAGAGAAAGATACAAAAAAATGAAGAAGGCAATTTATTGAAAACTGCATTTAAACTCAAGCAGGCTGTTCATGAGCTGATCAAAAGTTTAAGACCACAGCCTTAAAAAGTCAGAATCCGTGTTTGGGAGGGGCTAGCATAGACATATAAAGAGTAGACGCCGCAACCATAGACATATAAAGAGTAGATGCCGCGTCGAACGCTGCTGCCTGTTGGCGCTGATGAGAATTGGGGCGGCCATCTTGGGGCGGTCACCCGTTCCACTCAGTGTAATCTGTTCAGCAGGTGCGATTAGGTGTCAGCGCATTTAATCAATCGTAACTCTGATATAGAAACTGATTTTCACGTTTGTTTTTTTTTTGCTGTAAACGTCATACATTATAGCTATGACACAGGACACATGGGCCGGCGTATTTTATTCATTATAAATGGATTAACAGTAATAGAATATTCTGATGTATGATATATGTTATGTATGATAGGTATTTTGCAAACACCATAAACACAACAGAAATCATATAGGCTCTCTCTCTCTCTATATATATATATATATATATTTACACACACACACACACACACACACACACACACACATTATAGATACGTTTATATATCAGAGAAAATTAAAAATATATAAATCATATACTGTATATCTATCCATATATGTAATAGATACATTTAGTTCTGCAGTTCAATAGTGGCTAGTTTTGAGATGTGGTGGATTCTCTTTTCTTTCTTCGTTCTTCTTAGTAGCCTACATTCATTCAACTCGGAGTAGAATGACCGCCCCAAGATGGCCGCCACATTTCTCCCTGCCCGGCAGCCGTTGCGGCGTCTACTCTTTATATGTCTATGGCTGCAACGGCTGTCGGGCAGGGAGAAATGCGGCGGCCATCTTGGGGCGGTCATTCTACTCCGAGTTGAATGAATGTAGGCTAGCCACTATTGAACTGCAGAAAGGGAGTACAAGGAAAAAGCTCAACAAGACAGTTCTCTTTCAGGGTTTTTAACTTGTGTGAAACTCTGGTGAGTTTTGTAAATGTGTAAATATGGTTTGGGGTGGGGATGTGTTATGTTCTGTTAAATTGAGAATGTATCTTCACATTACGTTTTCATTACATGTTATTCTCTCTGCTTTGTTACACAAGTCTGAGCATGTAGAGGCATTCCACTTCCTTCCCGTCCCCATTTGTTATCCAGGTTTTGTTTTAGTCACTTATGATTCTCTCTCTCTCATTTCTCACTCATTGACCTGATATGAGTTATATTGATACTCTATATATGATTCATATATATTTTCATATTCTCTGATCTATCTATCTATCTATCTATCTATCTATCTATCTATCTATCTATCTATCTATCTATCTATCTATCTATCTATCTCTAATATATTATATATGAATCATATTGATACTCTACATGATTTATATATTTTTCATTTTCTCTGATATATAAATGTATATATAATATATTATATATGAATCATATTGATACTCTACATGATTTATATATTATATATATATATATATATATATATATATATAGAGAGAGAGAGAGAGAGAGAGAGAGAGAGAGAGAGAGAGAGAGAGCCTATATGATTTCTGTTGTGTTT
>JARJLU010020122.1:0-76897 GCA_030272975.1 Sparidentex hasta | reverse complement strand
TTTTCTCTGATATATAAATGTATCTATTACATATATGGATAGATATATATGATTTATATTTTTTTCATATTCTCTGATATATAAATGTATATATGATATATATGAACATATTGATACTCTACATGATTTATATATTTTTAATTTTCTCTGATATATAAACGTATCTATAATATGTGTGTGTGTGTGTGTGTGTGTGTGTGTGTGTGTGTGTAAATATATATATATATATATAGAGAGAGAGAGAGAGAGAGCCTATATGATTTCTGTTGTGTTTATAGTGTTTGCAAAATACCTATCATACATAACATATATCATACATCAGAATATTCTATTACTGTTAATCCATTTATAATGAATAAAATACGCCGGCCCATGTGTCCTGTGTCATAGCTATAATGTATGACGTTTACAGCAAAAAAAAACGCGTGAAAATCATTTTCTTTATCAGAGTTACGATTGATTAAATGCGCTGACACCTAATCGCGCCTGCTGAACAGATTACACTGAGTGGTACGGGTGACCGCCCCAAGATGGCCGCCCCAATTCTCATCAGCGCCAACAGGCAGCAGCGTTCGACGCGGCGTCTACTCTTTATATGTCTATGAGTGCTACCACATCCCTGAACCCCATTTCCTGTTGAACTTTACATTACCTACCCTGGCAAAAGGCCCAAGCTGAGGCCCTTATTTCACCTTCAAATCAAATCAAATCAATTTTATTTATATAGCCCAAAATCACAATCACATTGCTTCAATGGGCTTTACAGTCTGTACAGAGAACAACATCCTCCTTAGACCCTCGATACGAGTGAGGAAAAACTTCACGTTGATGGAAAAAAAAACAACCTTTTAACAGTGTAAAAAAAAAACAATGGAAGAAACCTCAGGAAGACCCACAGAGGAGGGGATCCCTCTAACCCAGGACGGACAGACATTCAATAGATGACGCATGTACAGAAAAGTGCAACAAATCACAGGAGACAACTGAGCTGGACGAAGCATCACCATGGTGACCTGGAAGAGGGCAGGCCACACAAGATAATTAGTAATAGACAGAGAGAGGCATCAAGATTTACAGAAATATAGATATGAGGAGATAGTGAAGCAGAGGAGAGCAATGGTCCAGGAACCCAGAAATGGTAGATGGTCCCAGGGGGACGTGATCAGAGGGGAGCCTGAATGAAAGAGAGGAGAAGGAGGAGAGAGAAGAGGGGGAGGGGGGGAATGAAGCTATAGAGAGCATAGAGAGTGACACAGCTTGCAGCTTGTGGGAACAGAAAACAAACAAGGTTAGAGAAAAGCGATATTTGATCAGAATAAACAGATTGTTTCTCGTCGGCAGCACAATGTAAATCTAGTACTATAGGAACTCATTGAGACTGACACCTAGCCACTGATGAAGCTTACAGTTGATCTCAAGGGCTAATTAAAGGCTAAATCAACAAAGTGAGTTTTGAGTTTAGATTTAAAGGCGTCAACAGAGCCAGATTGTCTGATGTCAGCAGGGAGGTTATTCCAGAGGAAAGGAGCCCGATAGGAAAAAGCCCTGCAGCCAGCTGACTACTTCTTAATCCTGGGAACCATCAGGAGCCCTGAATTTTGAGAGCGTGATGCCCGAGTTGGAATATATGGTGTAATGAGATCTGACATGTACGATGGGGCAAGGCCGTGTACAGTTTTGTATGTTATCAGCAGCACCTTAAAGTCTGATC
This sequence comes from Sparidentex hasta, assembly GCA_030272975.1. Classification (NCBI taxonomy): domain Eukaryota; kingdom Metazoa; phylum Chordata; class Actinopteri; order Spariformes; family Sparidae; genus Sparidentex; species Sparidentex hasta. The sequence continues at coordinate 75,186 of JARJLU010020122.1, read as the reverse complement.
TTAGATGTACTGGGACCCAGTGTAGAGATGCTAGGATTGGTATAATATGATCGAATTTTATTGTACGTGTTAAGACTCAGGCTGCAGCATTCTGAACCATCTGAGACTTTTAGTGCTCTCACGTGGAAGACCTGAACATAAGGCATTGCAGTAGTCCAGCCTAGATGAAACAAAGGCATGAATCAGGATCTCTGCATCCACGGTGGACAGGAAGGACCTAATTTTAGTTATATTGCGCCGATGGTAGAGGGCGATCTTCTAATTTCTTTGATGTGCTGATCAAAAGAGAGTGTAGAATCAAAAGTAACACCTAGATTCTTGAGGGTTGAAATTTGAGAAATAACGCAGTTGTCGAGAGTTACACTCACCTGATCAACATGGTGTCTCTGTCTGGCGGGAGCGATGACCAGCATCTCAGTTTTTCCGAATTTAGGAGCAGGAAGTTTTCTGACATCCACTTCTTCACTGCATATAGGCAGGTCTCTAGTTTCGTGATTTGAGATTTGTCATCAGCTTTTAAGGGCACATACAGCTGAGTGCCGTCCGCATAGCAGTGGAAATGTATTCCATAGCTCCTAATAATTTGGCCGAGAGGTTAAATATATAAAGAGAAGAGCAAAGGGCCCAGAACAGAGCCCTGGGGAACTCCATACTTCACAGCAGTATAAATTGATGAAGTACCATTGTAAGAAACACATTGTCTTCTTTCGGACAGGTACGATTTTAGCCAGGCTAGAGCCAGGCCAGACACGCCACATTGACTTTCAAGTCGGTCTGACAATATACCATGATCTATAGTATCAAATGCAGCACTGACATCCAGTAACATAAGCACTGAGATAGAGCTAGAGTCTAGAGTAAGTAGAATGTCATTTACCACTTTAGTGAGGGCGGTTTCGATGGAGTGACAGGATCTGAAAGCTGACTGAAAAGGCTCCAGGAGATTATTATTGAGTAGGTAGCCTGAAAGTTGTTGGGACACAACTCTTTCTAAGACTTTAGAAAAGAAGGTTGGATGCTGGTCGATAGTTATTTAGCGATCCTGGGTGGAGGTGTGGTTTCTTAAGAAGAGGCTTAACCACAGCAGACTTTAAACTAGCAGGGACAACACTAGTCATGGGTGATGAGTTAACAGTATTTAACATTGTAGGTCCCATTGCTGGCCATAGTTCTTTAAACAGTTTTGCCGGAAAGGGTTCTAGGACGCAGGTAGTTGGTTTTAAGGATGAGACAATTTTAGTTAGTATCTCAAGGGAGATATTTTCAAAAGTTTTTAGAGCTGAGACTAATTGAGAATCAGCAGCGGGACATTTTTTGGCAAACTTTGATGAGAGAGCCATAGATGATGAGTTAATTTTGATTCTGATCTCATCAATTTTATTGCAAAAGAAATCTAAGAAATCATTTGCATTAAAGGGTGCACAGCTCACCTACTGTGGTTTTTGAGTAAGTTTAACGGTGTTGAAGAGAAATCTAGGATTGTGTTTGTCTCTGTTCTGCTTGGGTCGAGATGCTGCTGAGACAGATAAGGCCCCTGTTACCCCGTAGGAAAGTCCTGGTTTTGGGGCCATGCTCCCCCTCTTCCACTCATGTGTGTAACTGAACATGAATTCTACCTAATTATTGAGCGTTAAAATGATTCAGTGACTAATACTGTAACTGAAAAATATTGTTCTCCTTTGGTGCCAAGAGCTGCGTAACATAAAGACAGTTGCAAGTCAGCCTTCAGTATCTCACTTAACATTCCCCTTAGTTTAGTGACCTTGAATCACCCAGTATTAGCGACATGAAATAGTGCATGGCTTGAAGGTTGAAAACACTCCAAATTGCTTTGAAAGGCGACCCCCTGTGAATATCCACAGGGCATCGCAGGCCTTATGTGCATGTATGTTCTTGTACGCCTGAATGTTCCCTCCCCCCACTGGCAACTACAATTTTGAATTCCCGTCCAGAGGCTTTTTAAGACCATGACAGCCCCAGCAGGCGAGATGAAAGTAGTGATTTTTTTCCTCCCTCCATAATTCTAGCCTTTTCGTCCACTATATGTCATTACAGGGAGCTGCATCTAGTTATTTGTGTCCTGTGGCCGGATACATGTGCACAGAGGGATCCAATTTGTGTGGGAGGCGTATCAGCACAAAGAGCGCGACTGATTTCAGATCTGTGAGCCTGCAACCTTCCAAAATCCTGCGCCCCCTTTGTTTGAAATACAATACATAAGCATTCACTTTGCTAAAAACTACCATACCTTTGTTATACTTTTTGTTGTCAAGTTTTGCAATGGCATTATCCAAAATGTTTCCAACCATATTCAAACAGAGGAATCAGAGAAATGGTGAACAAGACCAAAGGTAACAATTTAAGCTTTAAAACACAACACGTCTGTGAACATTTGTGCCAAAGTCACATGAGATTTTTCATCATCAGTGGGGTTTGTTTAACGGTGTGATCACCACCGGAGAAGCAAATTTGGTTGCAGGACCAATTGTGTTAATTTGCCTGACTGTGGCAAAGAAAGTCATGCAAATAATTCTGCTCCAGCTATGCACAACCTCTTAGCCCATTTTTGATTAGGTTGGAGTGAGGCAGAGTCAGGCAAATATTGGATTAAGCATGATTGAATTAAAGTAGACTGTTGGGCCTTGGCAGAGGTATGCACTCTACTGAGTGCCATTCCAGTTAGCCATTTCTTCAACCGCATTGTAGAGGGGATAATTGTCAAAAGGGCTGGAGATGTCCGGGTCCGAGCATTAAATTTCTGCCTTGGGGACCTCTTATTTCCTAAAGGTTGTTTTAAACTGTACACAAAAAATAACTAGCAGAGTGGACTTTAAAAAGTGTAAGAAACAGGCATAAATAATACAATATACATATGGATGTGAGTGAGCAGCAGTGAGAGAGGGGAGGCTTGAGGTTGGAAGCTGGATAGCAGATGGAAAGAGAGAAAGAAAATAAATGAAGGGGAATGAGTTTAGTGATCAAAGTTTGTTCTGCCCACATTTGATGGACAAAATGTGGGCAATCTCCAGTCAAAGCCAGTCTTATGTCTTGCAAGTTAGTCAAAGAACTTCTTCTACTCATTTGCTTTCATTACTTAGAGGAAAAAAAGGGAAATCTTGTATTTTTCAGCGCTGCTTGTTTGATCAATAATGTGTAGGCGACATCCATCCTCTGTGAGCCAAATTTCAAGATGAAACAGTCATATTTACCCAAGGCTAAGCCTACATTACTTCTAAGAATAGAAATAACAACACACCATAAACTACATTATCTATTTCTATAAATATACAGTGAGAGTAGTGCTGCTGTTGAAGCTTGCATGGTTTAATCATGCATGACACATCAGTTGGAGTAGATTTCCATAAATGTTGAAAGTGTTAAACTCTGAGGTGGCAGGCATCCTTACCACACAGTGTGGACCTGACAGCAGTCATTGTAATTCCACGTTTATGTCTTCACACAGCCGTACATTTGTGAACTGTGCAACTCAGTGACTTGTTGCCTTTTTTGTTTTACATATGGTGGAACAAGAGTTCAGATCCTTTACTTAAAGGGACAGGGGATCTGGAAGGTTAGCATGCTAACTTCAGTCAGCATCTCTATAAGATAATGCATAGGCATAATGACATCAAAACAGTTATTTCTTCACATTAAGTTCATAATATTAGTATACATTTTTTAATGTTTTCACAAAAATCTTACATATTGCACTGTTAAAATAAAACTAGATGTTGACATGAAAAAGTCATGTTCATACACATTTGGAGCCCCCAAGGTTCCAAAAGATGATGTTTGTCAATACAAGTTAATTTCCTCTAAAGTTTTTCTCAGGACTGTTGACACTAGACAAGTTCTAACTTTATCATTCGTTTTCATACATGGTGATACAAGTAGGTTTTATCAGCACCTATAACTCTATACACCTGTTTTTGCACTGATTAATCCATTATATTTTATTTATTCTGTATTTATTTATGTTCATTGCAGGATGTGTATGTAAAATTCAAGTGACGAGTAACCATATGTGTTACATGTAATAAAGTAAAACTGTACTGTACTTCCTCTTACTGAACCCCAAATTGCTCTTGGTGGATCTTCCAACAGTTTATGAGTCTGTATGAATGGTTATAGCTCCTGATGAGCAGGTGGGTGCATGTACATATATGTTCACCTCTGTAATAAAGTGCTCTGAGTTTTCTCTAAGACTAGATAAGTGCTACTGAAAGTCCATCTAACATCAAAAACTTACAGCATTCAGAGCTGCTTGAAGGAGGTGACATTTGCCCAGTGGTAACACCCCAATTACACCCAACGGGAATGTCTGAGGGCCAACTGTCAGCTTGATGTGACATGACCCTGAGGACTTGCCATAGGCAGGCAAAAATAACCTCATAATTATGTTAGGTTGTTTACCAGGCCAACCGCAACAATAGCCACAGTGTAGAGGAAATCTTGACCTCCTGTATTCAGAAATCCATGCCTCTGAACAATGCCCAAAACATCCCACTCGCTCTCTTTATGAATCAAATCCCTAAATGAGGATCCTATTGTTAGCAGCAGCTGAACAACCAAGCAGTGCAGGCTGTATTTGGCATATCCTGTCCTGTTCCCCTGCCTGGTGGATTTTTCTGTTGCCTTGTCTCCCTGAATAGACAGCGAGATTTGCTCCAAGACACCAGAACATCCTGCCTGCACAGCAAGAATGTAAACAGGCCCACATGTTATGTCTACCCAACCCAGTCTGATTTCATAATCTCGACTGTTCTTCAGCTGTATGTGTCATGCTATGCCGGTTTGAATTCTGTGGGAAAATTGTTCTGTGAAACTGGAAAAGTTTTAAAGTCAAGATGTTGAACATGTACTGACAGGTTTAATTAATCAGATTAATCTGTTTTCAATCAATTTTGGGTTTGAATTATGTGTGACAAGCAGATTTTATTTTGAGAGCAATGCCAATATGGATATTAGGGAGTAAAAAGTTCAAAGTACCTTTGCTCAAAAGGTATAAACGCTTATCATGGTTCTGCTATTTTTGTTTCAATTTGTGTGTGTGTGTGTGTGTGTGTGTGTATTTGTGTGTGTGTGTGTGTGTGTGTGTGTTTCACATGTTTTTTTCTGGTTTTGATGTTGTCTTCTGCCTTTTTCCAGTGTCCTGTTTTCCCTCCTGTCTTCTTGTGTTCCTCACACAACTGTCTTGAATGTAATTACTAGCCCAGCTGGGTTGTTCCCCAGTCTGCCCCCCCCCCCACACACACACACACACCAGCACTGCATCTCCTTCATTAATTTTTCCTTCGTCATAGTCAGTATGTTTCCATGCACACTTAAGTCTATGGTGATAACTGGATTGGGCGAGTTCATTGTCTACAGTCATTGTCCCAGTACACAAGCACCAGGGGAGAATCAATTCATTGACAGGAGTATGTCTGACTCCATCATGGTAGGTGGTGATACTTTCTTGGATACTTTCTTTCGTTTCTCATGTGTTCCCTGTGTTCCCCTTAGATTCATGGTTTTTGGATTACGATTGTCTGGATTTGCTACGTTTGCCATCATGTTCCATGCCATTTTGCTTTCTCTCTTTGGGATTTTGGATTATTTGGACTGGTTATCAGCTTTCATGGTGAATCTGCCTGCTTCTCAGAAACATCAGAATCAGAATGCTTTATTGATCTCCAGGGGGGAAATTGTTTTTGTTCCAGACGCTCTGTACAAAGTACATAGTATGAATGGAAACAAGAGATAAAGATAATGATATAAATAACCTATTAAATAAAATAAAATCAATATATTTAATTGTATTAATAATTTTATTTATTAATAAAGTAGACAATAAAATGAAACATTAAATAATAAAGTAGACAGTCTGAAAATATATATGATAAAATATACAGTGAGATACTGTATACACTATACAGAGAAATAATTGTATTCATAAATTACAGTTTTGCTTTTTCTTTGTTTTTTGTTTTTTATATAAAAGGTCCGATCATCAGAGGGAGGAGTTGTAAAGTTTGATGGCCACAGGCAGGAATGACTTCCTGTGGTGCTCAGTGGTTCATTTAGGAGCAATCAGTCTCTTGCTGAAGGTTATCCTCAGTTCGACCAGAGCGTTGCGGAGAGGGTGAGAGCCGTACTGCAGTATCGTCGGCACCATCGTCCTGTCTGACACTGCTGTCAAAGTGTCCAGCTCCACCCCCACAACATCACTGGCCTTTCTGATCAGCTTTTTGAGTCTGACATGTGCTACACAGCAGCAAACAGAATAGCACTGGCCACCACAGACTCATAAAATATCCTCAACATAGTCCGGCAGAAGAGCAGAGCCTCCTCAGAAAACAGAGGCAGCTCTGTCCCTTCTAGTAGAGAACTTTAGTGTTCTTAGTCCAGTCCAGTTTATTGTCGATGTACTGTCTGTGTATGCATTTGGGTTCTGCTTTTCCTAAAAAGCTCCCACCGATGAACGATGTACTGCGGATTGGGCTTGATTGGACTCGGAGTTTGTTTTCAAACAGTGAAGCAGCTAACTGTTATCAATATCACATTACAGCCAACAGTCCTCTGAAACAACACTGCCAGGTCAAGTTTTGGTGTGGGCATACAAAAATGTGCAAGTACAATCTACAGTTCATACAACAGTCTGAAAATGCACCAGGTGACGTGTTTCACCACATTTGCAGCAGCTGCTCTGCGGCGTTATGTGTTCAATGTTGCCAGTGTCAGTGGGTTACAGGTCAGACTCCAACACCAGGAAGTTTCTGACCACAGTCAGTACAAAAAACACATGAATTAGGAAATTTGGTCTCACTTTCTCTTTACTTAAGTTCATGAGTGCAGTTGAGTTCATGCATGCAGGCATGTATGTTGGAAGGCAAAGGATTTTTTCTTCAATTGTAAGAGCATTTGATTCATGAATCACTGTCCGAGAGTTGAGAATTTGTTCGAGAAATGTTACCACAAAATATGTCCAGAATAACTTGCTACTAATGCTAATATAACTAATGTTACGCTTTAATCACGAGTTTGGAGTAAAGTAAAGAATCGAGAGCAAAACATTGTCTCCATGTTTTAAAGCCTACATTTACGTATATAGTTTATGTGAAGGAATATGTTGTCCGAACCGCTTATCCCTTTGGGGTGTTGCTGCTGGAGCCAATCCCAGCCTTGTCTCAGGGCGAGGGCAGGGTACTCCCTGGATGAGTCGCCAGCTTCATCGCAGGGCCCTCACTGGTGAGCAATGTGGGGTTCAGTCTCTCGCTCAAGGACACTTCGACATGCAGCTCAGCACTGCCCAGAGCTGGGATTTGAACCAATGACCTTCTGATCACTAGTCAACCTGCTCTACCCACTGAGCTACAGCCACCCAACTTTCATTTTATTTGTGCTTTTTTGTCAGCACTCATAGTTTGAGTTCATTAATTGTATTTTTAAACATGATGTAATAGGCTAAAAGCCTGTGCTGTATTGTTTTCACTGGAACAGCTGTGCCAGGTACTGTCTGCCTCTGCCCAGTTCACTGTCAAATTGTTAACAAACCAAGAGCTGTACATTTTATATTCTATAGTCTGTCGTTCCTATTATTAGGCTGTGGAGTTATCGACTGTGGTCCGCAAAAAAGGCTACAAAAGGATGGTAGAGTCAATATATTCAAAGGTGCATGTACAGTTAGCTACACGCTGCCTGGACAATATAACCCACAAGCGTGAGTCATAAACCATACTTACTGTACTTTTTGGTAACATGTCACTTTTCTGAGTAGATAACGCAGTAACTTAACAAGTTACATTCTAATGGCAGTAATCTTGTACGGTAATGAGTTACTTTAAAATTAACATTACCTTACAATGATAATGGAGACACTGGAATTTGTCAACAGGTTATATTTGTACAACACAGAAACCTCCAAGCTTTTCCATGTCATAACGATTATTTCAGATTAGCAATTAACAATAAATATAAAACAATAAACAATTAAACAATTAGCTTTGCTTTATCCTGGATGAATTACCACAACTTTAACATTGTCATATTCATGTGCTGTCAGTGTGAGTTTAACAAGTCTAGAAACAGAAATAAAACTGTGTGGTTTAACAAGCAGTTATGCAATGAAACTTGACCAGCACCAGCTGGGTCCAGTAACCACATGTAGCATTTCAGATGTTCTGTTCTCAGTAAAGCTGAAAAAAGAATTCTTTACACTGTTCTGATTTTGAAATGACTGCAGAAGACAGCTATGTTTGATGATGGACTGTTTTTATTTTTATTTTGTTACTACTAATGACACCTATAGTCCCGCTTGCTTCCAGTTTGTATAGACAGTAGTTTGAGCCATTTCTGCATCAGTTTTACTAATCCCTGATCATCTCAGAAAAATCCAGTTCATACACCCAAACCTGAACATTCTTAAAAGCTTACAGTCCTCAAGTAAATTGAGCAAGGTCACACGCCAGTTCCTGGTTAAGGAAGAAAGAAAACTGAAGAAGGAATTGTGGTGAATGGGAAAAGGACTTTCACAGATTTTCAATCTGGGTGATGGAGGATACCTCAGTATGCTAAATTAAAATGTGTTGGAGCATTGTTACAGATTAACATTAGAAATTGAGATGAGCAAGTACACCATTTTTCTGTATCTGTTCACCTCTCAAAGTTATCTGTCAAAAGTTATCCCATCAATACTCGAAATGGGAAGTGCTTAAACTGCTTCAAAGTTCTTTGCGCTTATTTCAGGCCTGTAATTCATATGGGTTGTTCAGAAGTCACAATATCTCTAACACAACATTTTCAAGGGACACTTGACTTGCAACTATTCGCGATGGTGAACATTTTAATGTGACTTGCCTCAACTGTCCAATATGTTACTTCCGCTGCTAAGTGGCTCTCAATCAAAACAAAACAAAAGACGTTTGCCGAATGTGCAGGCTGGGTGGAGCGGGGACTTAGACCCGGCTAAGAAGTCTGGATTAGAGCCAGAACCCTCTAAAAACACCTGGGGCCGAATGTATATAACTCTGTGTATATTCGGGTAATGAAATCTGTGTACACGCCAAACGAAATGAAGCAAGTGAAACTGCAGAAAGTGTCAGAAGCAGTGAATGTTCAGAGCCATGGACTTTGGTGGTCTGATTTCAAGGGGGAGACCAATAATCTAGAGCGTGTGCTACTGTGGGAGATGAGGGGATCCCTACACTCTCTCCGCTTGATGAGCTGTCATCATCCTGGGCCAGATCATCAGTGAGGTCCTTGCATTGGCAATGTCCTCTTGCAACACCAAAGTTGCATGTGGCTCACCCATTACGCACGGCTACAGCCCTTATATAGCGCTGGTTACATCTGAAGGATGCTTACTCCCCAATTATACAGGAAATTAGCCTTATTTACATGTATAAAGATTATGTATATATTTATTTATTTACATATGTATTTTTATCATTATGACTATAATAATGCACACTGACAAACATAGAAGACAGCAAAAACAAGGTTAACAACTTGTGCCTCACTGATCATTAATATGACACAATTTAGTAAGAAAAAAAACTACCTGCAACATCACAATAATCAGACTGAAGAGACTGTGTGCATGGTATGCACGGTGTTAACGATGTGTTCTAATATGCACATCTTACCCTTTGTGGAAAGTGGTGATGTAAAAGGTAAGTACCAGTATGCACAGTCTCACTGCCTGTAGCTTGTACATACGGAATCTTGTGTGGAAAGCAGTGCCGGCCCTGAGTAATTTGGTGCCCTTGGCAAGATCTTAGCAAGCGCCCTCTTGCATCATAGTCAATTTCTTAATCAATTTTCATACACGCACACAGAAACTGCATATATGTACTCAAGATTTTATTTCTTTTAAGTCAAAAATATCACACCAAATAAAAACTGAAGCAAGAAGCAAGTGATTAAAATACAATATAAATAAGGCATTGTGCTAACATGTTATCTTGTAGCCTCAGAGTGCCACCTGTCGCTTATCTATTGTCAGCCGCTTTGCAAAACGACCTCCATCTCCTTCCATGTTGCCATGTGGGTACTGTGCTCCTGGCTATCCTCATGAACCTTCAGCAAGTGGCTTGCATGTTTCCAGTCCTTTAGTCTTTCCTTATTAAGTCTGTATTCTTTTGGAGAAACTAAAAAGTCATGTTGTTCCATCAATTAAAATCTCTGATTTTGGGAAATGCGTAAAAGCTTTTTATTTGAACTGGTCCTCTGTGAACTAGCTCTCATCTCACTTTGTCAGTTAGAAGAGATGTCCAGTCAGCAGGTCTGTTGGTGCCTTTAGTCCTGATGCTGTGTCACTCTGCTGTGCTGAGGTAGAGGGACAGCAGCACCTGATGCTGTGTCACTGGGCTGCTGCTGCTGGAATATGTTAAAAGTGCATCTGAAGAGAGGAGAGAAGTATATGTGACCACTGCATGTTACATGTCAATTAAAAAAAAAGATGCTTGATGTGTGCTATACATAAGACTAATATAGACTAATAATGAAAATGTAATGAGATTCATTCAACTTTATTGTGATTGTAATACAGTTCAGTCTAACCAGAGTTAGTGCAGTGTATATATACATTTCACCTATGAATGATATAGTAAAGCTGAGGTGTGGAGTATTAACAGTAATACACTTTAACTGCACTTTAACCTGTGACACAATGAGCTAAAGGCTAACAGCGACCCTATAACAAAGGGGATGGAAAACTAATAGCATTTTAACTGACATACCAGCAGGAAAGACACCTGTAAAATAACACCTGAACAGGCCTAATGTTAACTTTCATAATGTCCCTGATGGATTTAAGGTGGAGTAACATTAACACACGTCGACTCAGCTATTTACTGATTATTAATGCTGCTATCGTCCACAGTAAGCTAACAAGCTAATTCTCTGCTCCAACTATTAATTTCATTCACTTCATCACATTGACATTACTGTACCTGTATCTTCTTTACATTTTTCTTCCTCTCCTTTCCTTCTTTACCTTCACTGGGTGCCGGATGGTTTCAGTCTTTTGGACCTTGTAATTCTGCTACAGTATCAGTAAATCTCTCTCCTGGTCTTGGGGTCTCTTTCCATCAGATTCAGGCAGCTCGGCTCTTGACCGCCCCCCTCACAGGACAGGTACAGTGCAAAGAGCCAGAACCAAGAAAAAAGGCTTCTCCGTTATTTAATAGTTAATAGTTTCGTCGCCCCCAGCGAATGACAGCGCCCCTAGCATTTGCCACCTATGCCCAGGGCCGGCTCAGGTGGAAAGGGCTGTTTATACATTTGGCCCCTGGAGTCACATTCTGCTCTGATCCGGAAACCATGTGTGAGGACAGCTCAGAGAACACATTTAAACTTTAAATTTAGACTGTAGCAAAGAATGGTCAGTGGAGCTGACCTTCATTTGAGAGTGATTATGTTTAGTAATGTTCACAGAAATGTTTATCCACACTAAATTTTGTCTTGTTTGCCAACTTCCCCATCCCAGAAGTAGCAACAACGGCCTTGTGAAATGAGGAAATTTGTGGATAACACAATATGTAACAAAAGTCTTAATTTTTTTAAATTTAAAGCAGAATTAATACATTTTATACTTTTAAGCTCACTGCCTATATAAGCACCTTTGCAAATAAAACTATCAATTTAACCACTGGTTTGCCTTTTTCGAGATGATAAATGCTTTAAAATTCAAGTATTTTATGTCATAGAACAAATCGTGACAATAAATTGCAGACTCACTGTCTTTGAGACAAGGGAATGGCAGTGACTCACATGTAATGATATTATATGAGAGGCACAACTGGGACTAGGCTAACCAGAACCTACTTCAGTATCGAATGAACAGAGATGAAATTATAAAAAAATGTTCTAAAAGTTTTTTTGTAATCGTCAGTGACTCATTCTTCATTAAACTGATGCTGATTTGACCCTAGGGTAGTGATTGAGAACATGGACACACAGACATAGACACACACACACACACACCCACACACACTGAATGCTTTTCATTTGTTTTTAAGTGAAGATGGTTCTTTGAGTCCAAACCTCACTTGGGTATTCTTCAAAGTAAAGCTCCCATATTTTTTTTTTCTCAAACCTAATCTTTTATCTCCTTGCCCATGGAGGTAATTATCAGTGTTGTCACGGCATTGTGATTCATTAATGAAGCTTTCATCCCTGGTTCTCTGCCTGTGCGGAGGCCTGAGCTATCTTAGCCGGCTTAATTAGTGCTAGCAGCGTTCGCTCACTTTCAGGCCCCTCAGTACGAGAGTGATCTGAGGAGGAGGAAAAGGAGAGCAGACAGGAGGGCAAGTCGTGAAAGTCTTTGATAGATCCCTCCTCTACACTCCCAGCCCTTCTCCATGCTAAATCAAGCTGACCTGAGATGCAAAAGCAATGCTGCTGGCATCCATCAAGTGCTGAGGATGATGAGTGATGATGGAGAGGGGTCTCCAACTGAGACACCAGTTGCTCTCGACTGGAGGATGTGAGTGGGAATTGCAGGATCATCATTTGAGAATTCTGAGTGATTTCCAGACTCGTTTGGTGTAATTCCATTGATAAATAATTGATAAGTTTGAGTTACCAGAATAAGTTTGTGTTCCCTCTCGAGGAGCTTTTTTAGATCTGATACTATATCATCTGTTTCATAGAGAGTCATCTTGCATGTAATGTGATTCTCTGCAGAGTGATTACAGTCTGATCTCACTTGGTTCCATATTGGAGTCCAATATATCTAACAGTTTGACATTTTACAACTTACTTGCTTACATTCCTCTCTTCTCTGGTGATTTAATATTGCATCTAAGATACTCCAAAGAGAGAAACCAGTTCAAGAAATATGCCTGCAATTAATATAATTATTCGATGATTTAATAACATATTGTTATAAGCAGTTTGGACAGTAAATGACATGGAACAGAAACAGCTTAGCTAGAATTGTACTGTAAGGCTAATTTTGAACTATAATTTGAATTGCACTTTGAACATTTGCTTTTTGCAAACAGAAATCTAATGTAAAATGATACTAAAGGCAGTTTTGGGATGTATAAGCATTTAACCCTTGAGCCTTTCTTCTATTGAATGACAACTGAGAGCTGGATTCACAAGACAGACTGTCAGCTTCCCTGGAGACACAAGTTAATGTCTTTAAATGTGAATACAGTACATTCTTTTTCCTGTTTCTCAACAGTCCCACAAAGCATTAACTATCATCAGTAGGCATTTGGGTCATCTGCATCTGGCAATTTTGCCTTACTGTGATTTAATTACACTTACATTGACATTTGGTTTAATATAATCCTAGATGTGTATGTGAGTGAACTGCTATCACCAACAGAATTCACTTAGCACACTTTAGGATGTCATAAAAATGAAAAAAAAAAAAAAAAGCTTTTGGAATTCTGTATTTTTGCAGTCAGAGTAGATAGAGCTTCATTGCTGTCACATTGCTTGGCCACCTGATTTGTACAACCTATTATTGGATTAACTATGGAATCATGCACAGTGCAATGCCTTTTAGTACTTTTGCTCATTAACAATCTACCATTTATTACAGTTTAAATGGTCAATTTGCAAGATATGTACAGACAAAATTTAAAAATGAACTAACATTATAAACACTGTGAAAAAACATCACTGTACTTTTACAGAAAGGTCGATTGAAGTTTGCATGCTAACCAGTTAGCAATAGTAGTTAATGAAACAAAATCCACTAACAAAAGAAAGAACCAAAGAAAGAATAAACCTAAAAAAAATAAAATAAAAAAACCCTCTCTTTTACAGAGTAAAGAAGCTCCTCACCTCTGGTTTGGTCACAAATAATCCCATTAAGGTGTGAAAACATTTTTTTTCCCCACTGCTGGTGTTGAAATCTCCCTCTCTACTCTGCTGCTTATTGCCTCTCCTGTCCTTGCTACCGTATCTACCATGGATCATAGTCCGGGTCAGAGCCACTGTAAATCACTTCCATGATCTATCCTTCATCTCGGAAGTGGTATCTGTAGATCTCAAAGGCCATGATCAGCCCCAGTCCGTCAGTTGTCAAGCAGTGTTTACTGAGCCCCATTTCTCATGATACATTTAAACAGTCAGGTAACAGCTGATAATTTTCTTGTCAATTGACATCACCTTAACCAATGCTTTCCAAAGTCTAAAATTAACTGCACTTGCTGTAGGAAATCAAATGATATGCATCATAAATGCTTTATGTTGTACATTTATTGAAACATTAAAAAATATTCTGCATCACATTTCTTTACATAACTGATGTTTCAAATGAGTAACATATATATATATGTATGTATATATATATATATATATATATATATATATATATATATGCATAGAGAGAGAGAGAGAGAGAGAGAGAGAGAGAGAGAGAGAGAGAGAGTTAGTTGCTCAGTTACACCAGAACTGCTTAATGTGACCTTCACTTAATTATGATTCATATTTTTGTAATAAAAGGGAAATGTGTTAAATGAGTTGTTCTGTGTTAATGTTAGACATTGAATCACCTGTGTGCAAGACATGAGTGTTATTTTCTCAGATTGGAATTTAAACTTTTATTTTTAGCTGGTGTTGTGAATTATTTAATGAAAGATGATAACATATTTTAACTGCATGATTATTGTAGCCAAAATAATTAATGTTAACAATATTATCATAACATCTACCAACATTGCAGGCAGAGCGTAATCCCATCTGAAATGACTTTGTCCAGCAGAAGTCACACATTGTTGTAGGAACTATAACTAGCTACTGATTGGCTGGTGGGAACCAGCACTAAACATGCATCACTGTTAACTACTCTGATAATTAAAGAATTCAAAGAAGGTAAATGATTATAAGGTGCTTGATTATTTATATATAGTGACTCAGCTCCTTGTCTTATACTGTGAACTTTGAATCTGGTGTAAGACTCACAGACAGTGAGTGCAAACCATAGTGTGAAGATGGTGCATGAAAACCCTATCAGGTTTCCTCATTTTATGAGCCCAGCCCTCATCAGACAGCTTTGGCTTCCATCCTTCTGTTGTGAGTCACTTACAGTTCAGTGGTGCTGAGTTACAATGCACTGGTGTTTAGTTTCAATTGTGTAATCTGCTATGGCCATTTCCTCTAACCACAGTCTCAGACAATGGTTCACCATATATGTCATGTGAAAGAGTAAGCCTTCAGCTGGTGCTGTTGAGGCCTTAGCTTCAATAGGAACAAATGAAAGTAGACATATACATATTTAACATGTGTCACACTTTTTTTTTGCAATTGAAAAAATATAAAATACACAATAAATTTGAAAATGTTTAAGGGTCTGCATTTAGCATTTAAATAAATACTTAACTATAAAAAGTGTAAAACAGCACTTGAATATTAAAACATGCACCCGATGGTAAGAAATACTTCAATAAGAAACCATGCCCATACACAAATAATATTTTGGGATTATATTTAATAATATATTTCATGAGAAAAATACAGCCCAGTCTGCAGAATAAAATGTTGGCACCTAAAGGTCCCATATTGTGAAAGACACGTTTTCTCTGGTCTCTACATATATAAGCTGGTCCTCCCTGAGCCTGCCAACTCCCAGAATGAGGAAAGCAAACAATTCCTGCATGGTCTCTGCAGCCCACCCACTGATAAAACGGGGCTCCAACAGGCTGTTCAGATTCAGCTCCTTTCATTACATAACAGAAGGACTCATTTTTATAGGCCGACCTCCTCTGCACGGTGATAGGAGATATCCGAGAGGGGGCGTCTATCCCCAAGGTGAAGTTCGGTGTGTCCAGTGGTGAAATAGCATTGTTTCACAATGTGGTCGCTCAGAGCTAAACACGCAAATAACTCTATTGTTGGTTGTAAAAATCAACATACATGCCTATATTCTGTCCCAGCTACAGATGAGTGGTTCTGCAGCTCAGCTCTTACTCGGTGTCAAGGTGTGTGAGAACATGGATTAAACTTACACCGGGAAAATCCCTTTAACTATTTCAGACAGAAACAGCTGCATACCAAACATGCAGTGAAGCATTACCAAATGAACACAGATTAATTCGTCCTGAACGGACAACACTGGCAACACCAGCCACCACAGAGTTGCACCGCTGCATGCGTCATCAATATGCTCAGCATGGAGGCAAAAACAAATGAAGGCAGCAGCACTACCTCAGACTCTGCCTCTACCATTAATACGGCATCTTCGTATAATTACTTTAAGCTATTTTATGAAAAGGTCAGTGATGATCCAGGTGGGAAAAATAGGACCTTTTGGTATAAACTTCAACCGCCAGGTTTCAAGAAGCAACTCCATACATCAACAACGTCAAGAGCGAACCTGAAACGGCACATTGAACCGAAGCACCTGGCGAACCTTTCAAGGTGGGAGAGAATAAAAAATCAGAAGACACGGCAACAGCAAGCCAAAACAGATCCTCTACCACCCAAATCGCATTAACGGCGTACAGTAGCGGCTCCGCTGTCTTCATCTCCTAGCCGCAGCTGGACAACCTGGTTTTGCAGTATATTGTCAGAGAGCTGCATTTTCAGTGTTAAAACTGATAACGTAATCGCTGTCTGTGGTTCTATATGGGCTGTGGCAATAATTTAGAAAAATAATGGCTTGCAGCAACATATTGAAAAAAAACAACAACTATGAACTAGTTCATTTTTGGAACTGTGAACTTAGTTAAAAAAATTGAATTATGAACTATGAACTGAATTAGTTCATTTTAAAATTTAGGAACTGAACTTTGAACTAGTTCACGTAGAAAGTGAACTTTCCCAACACTGGTAACTATAACAACACACACAAACATTCAGACACACTAACCATTCTGAAATGTCCTGCTGCAGCCGCAGAGTCTGTACTCCTTCAGGAGCCTGTCCTTCTGGGTCCAATTCTGGGTCAAACTGGTTCGGTTGAACAGCATCTCTGCAAGCCATAGCGATACATACATCCACATTAACATTAGCACATGCTATCGCTAGCGTAAGAGGCATTGTCTTCCTGAGAGGGACTGGTAGCAGGCAAGGCTCTACAAGTAGGCATTGACAGACGGAGCTCATTAGCATTTAAAGGTGCAGGCACAGAAACAGCCTGCTCTCAGTAGAGCTCACTTGAGCAACTTTTAAACCGCTGAAATTCAGGACCACGGATGGGGGCAATACATATTGAATACAGTGTTTGTTGGACCTCTGACAGCTGTGTGAAACTGATGAAAAACAGTATAATATGGGACCTTTAACATTTGTTGTTCAATCTTAGACTAATAAGCAAACTCAGTGCTTTTACTTCTCCCAGCTGAAACTGCAGAAGACTTCTTCTTGAGGCACAAAGGGGTTTTATTAATGAGAGAGGTGCTGTCAAGTATCCCTTGGGCTCTGTGCAGACATCTTCTTTTACCGATTTTAAGTAACTACAATGGAGCGTTCCTGTCCTGGGGTGAGCATGAACTGTGCCAGTTTGTAATGTTTCCATTCAGGATGCTTTATAATGCCCCTCAGTAAAAGTTGGCAATAATTTTGCTCTGAAATGTAGCCCTCCTAAGTTTCCATCAGAAACAGAGCCTTTGCTGTGCTTTTTTAATCAGGATGGTGACATGTGATAACCAGCATAGGTTCTCTTATTGACATTGATCCTTGGTGATTTCTAATCATGGTTGTGTGATGTGTATTTTACAAAGTCACTGCATATCTTTACTGATGTGTGTATAATGTATAAGCATGTACTGCATGGTTACAGGCCTTCCTCTGCATGATGGTTGACCTGCTCTGTGTTTGTTCGCTCTGTGCTGCCCGGTGACTTCACTTCTGCAGTGTGTGCTACTAGCAGCTGAAACACAACCCAGCATGTACAGATGGGAGAAATGAATCCCATATTTTCCATTCTATCTGCACTCTATGTATCCACCTCTCCTCGCCTGTGCCACATTTAGATAACTCCGATGTCCACTTGGCAAAATTATCTGGCAGAAACAAAATATGGGTCATTTATGCCAGCAGCAGAACATGCACTGCTCCTGATTTACAACTCAATAACAAAATGTGAAGTTGTTTTTGTGGTGTGTGGGTGTGTGTGTGTGTGTGTGTGTGTGTTGAAGCATGGGGAGGGGTGTGGTGTTGCCATAAATTCCTTGCAGATGAATCAAGAATGGAAGAATTGTGTCTGTCATTACAACATCACGTGATACTAACAGTTGAGGAAGATGTGGTGAGAACAACATTTGCAGCATTAGACAGCAAACCTTTTCCTGAACAATGGAGTTCTGGCACAAGCGAACTGGCTGCTTATGAGTAAGCCTGTCTTAAGGACCAGCTGGTGTGGAAACACCACTGGCAGTTCATTTTACTGATATCTTCACTGTGCCACAGACCTCACCCATATAATGTTACCAACAGTTTGTTTAATGAGCCTCCATTATTTTAACTTTGTTTCCTTCCTTTTAGTATGGTGGATGACGAACTCTAGAATTCCACCGGATGCATATGTGTCGCCTTCTGACTCCGCTACGGTTTTCCTCCATTGTCCTGCAACATCCATCGGCTGCACTTTTAGTCCGGCACGGTGCAGCACTGCTGAACAGCTGTTCAGTTTCAAGACTTTGGAGTTCTCGCCATAATCACATAATCATGTACGACCATAGTTATAGGTATGCGTTAAACACTTTCAAAAAGTGTTTCACAAGTGTTCCCGCGACCCAAGGACCGAAGAGCTTGTATTTGTCCCTAGGTTTTTCTGCTGGCATCGACATGGTAAATTAAACCGAGATTAGGTTGTTGGTGTGTGACTTCCTGTCTGCTCTGTGTGGAATTCTGCTAAATTACTGCGTCGTGCTCCAGAATCCGACAAAAATAAAATGTGCTTCGAAGTAGGAGCTCATTAAAAAACACTGTACTTCTGTATGGGCATATCGTGAGGAATATTGTAAAGGTACACAGTGGAACAGGGCTGTGCAGAGACCCTTGGAGGGGCAGGTGCTCAAAGTTAATGGGGGTACATGGACCACGAATTTGAAACACCATACAGAAACATACCTTGCAATATAACCAGTTGAATGGTAGCAGCCCATATTCATAAGGAATGTAACATGGAATCACAACATACCATATAATTGTCCACACATCATATATTTGTTAGAGACCATGGCAGAGCAAAATTAGTCTCTGTTTTACCTGATGGGGTACATTGAACAGCTTCTGGAGGGGTGAAGAGACAGCCTGTATCCACAAAGCCATAATTCAAGCTGTGCATTAATTTAGGACACATGAGGCAGATAATGTATTAAGTTGAATTTAGATCACCATTAGACACTGGACTGTTTAACTGTGGCTACTCCTCCTGGAGTCCTTTATTTTCAGTTTTAATGAAATTGGAGGACAAAAATTAATCAATTCTGACACCTTTATTTTAATTTCACACCTTTTTTTTTGGTTTTCTAACCTCAGTAAAACCAAATGCAACCAATTGTTTTGACATAAACATGACTTCAACATGAAATGCCCCCCTCCCCGCACATGCCTGCAGTGGAATTTGTAGTTGTGTACAGTGATTGTGGTCACATACTCTATGAGTTGTGTACTGTGTACTGTATTTTTTTTCTCAATACAACACAACACTTACACATTCACAAATTCTTAATTACAGGTGCACAAATCCTATTTTAGAAAGCCGCAGATTAAAAAACTGACACGCTCACATTTTTGCTCCTATTGTTGTATTATATTTGGTGCAAAACATATTTGTATCAAACAATGTGAAGTTGTGAACAAAATTCGAATATGTGTAAATCTGAATGTAAGCTTGTGCAATAAATATTCAATGTAAGTAAAATAATTTCTCACGAAAATATTTGTGTTCTTTTAAAACACGAACGCAAATTGATAAGCACAACTGCTTGAATCTTCCCCACAAGTCACAGATTCTGTTTCCTTCAACCACAAATCACGAATCCCGCCTCCACTGAGATATGTGGTGCAGAACTATCTGTGCATTTAGTCTATGGAGCAAAAGGCAAGTGCTGATCTGAGATCAACTGATTCCACAGCCAATCAGATGCTGGTGGATTCAGCACATGCTAAACTAACTGCAGCAGCGACAGCAATATAGCCAAATTCAAGCTAGGTTATATTTTAACCAATTTAATAAATAAACCTCGACGCGACGCTGATAAATTTAGCATCCTGTCACTTTTCCTCTGTTTTGCTGCTGCGGTTTTAATGTTGTAGCTGATCAGATTAGGTAGTTTTAGCAATTAATCACTAAAATTTAACATTTAATGAACTGTATACATTAGTAAGCCAAGAAAAGAGAAAACTTCAAAATGAGACAGAAAAACAAAACAAAACCAGAAACCATGATGAAGTGATTGGATGCTTTTTAACTAGCACCCATGCATGGATTGGACAGACTTCCTTCATGTATGTCTGCCACAGTTGCACTGGTTTAAGACAGTATGGAACAATACCAAGTCCTAACTGTGATTTTCTTATAATACAGTAGCAGAAGTAGACTCATGTAAATACGATACCACTCAATATAACCTGTGAGGACATGAGGGCAGAAGGAACTGTAGTCTAGTCTGTGTTTGCTACCTCATTTTTGCCACTATAGATTGTGTCCTTACGCTCTTTCTTTCTTTCTTTTTCTTTTTCTTCTCTCCCTGTAGCAGTCTGCTGTTGCGAAACAAGGCACTCAGTGTAACAAAGAGCAGCTGAAACCCAAACATGCCAGCAGGCAGCATTCCACTTTAACTAGACCGACCTCATCTCAGAGGAAACTCGCCCTGTTCTGACATTCCCTCTTACTGCAATACAAGCCTCCTCCCTTAGCATGTATCCTCTACACAACTCTTAACTAGGAAGCTATAGACTCACCCAGTAGTACAATGTATGTATGAGTAAATAACACAAGGAAACGCCTGCATGTATATCTCATAGTTCATTTGTCCAAAGTGCTTTTGCTCATATTCCCACATACCAGTGAAAGTGAGCTACAATTCAAGGCGCTGGCCTGAACATCAGGAGTCAGTATTATTCTCAAGGACACTGTACATGTGAGCATTGAATCACTTGGGACCAAATGGTTAAACGTAAAATAACACTACAATGCATGCACTCTATAAAATTCTGCTTGGCTGCTTGTATCCGCAATCTCATTCTAGCGGTCACTACCCAAAGCTCATTACTATAGGTGAGGACTGGAACATAGACTGACTGGTGAAAAAGAAAGCTTTGCTTTTCAGCTCAATTGCCTCTTCGACCACTCCAGTCTATGGGCATAGAATACTGCCATTAATCGCACGCACAAATAAAACATCCGTGCACACCAATCAAACATCCCCGCACGCATTTTTTTTCTCCAAGCGCTTTTCCTGCATCTCTGCCTCCTGGAGCAATATTGTGGCCTGCCAGGAGAATAACAGCTCAAGCATGCACAGAGTCCGCTCGCGATACTTTCCCCTGCTCTCTCTCTCGCTGGAAACTTTTTAGTGGGCGGTTTTTGTCAGTAAGGGGGCGGGCCTGGGAGCATGCCAATCACCACTGTATCCCCAAATATAGTTGGTTGAGCGTATTCGCCAATCGGACAGCAGGGTACGGCAACACCACTAGGACAAACGGGACAAACCAGGCAGCCCTGAATGTCTGAATGACATGTATTGTGATTTGGTGTCTTGACTTGATTGTTTGCAAAATGTCACACAGAGCAATGAACTTCAGTATGTCTGAGAGCTGTCTTTTCTTTCCTCCATCGTTGACATTAATGCTGGTGCCCAGGTCAAGGAAATGTGGCTGACCCACGCATTGAACCAAAATTATACTATAATAACCGTTCTGACTAATGTCAAGGAGAAGCACTGCTGGAGCAAGTAAATAATTACTGTGTTTGTTTTAAAGAATAGGGTGTTAATAACTTAGAAATCTACCTGCCTGCTACTCTCTCTGTGACACTTTCACTGTTAGATGGTCAATTACCTTTTTGTGTCAAAACAACAAAACATTATTTTCCAACTTTAGCCACCAGTAAGAGTTGGGCTCTTAAAATATTCGATCCTTCTTGTCTGGTACAAGTCAGCTTCCTCCTAACTATGCATCATAGTTTGTAGTTCAGAATCTCCATTTAAAAACCCTGATGACATAGGGACTTTATTCTTAAGCATGGTGTATTTGAAAATAAAGCTAGATAATGTGGATCTTTGTCTTGGTTAAACTGAACCATTGTATTTATCCTCCTTCTGTAGTTGTAAGTTGATTATATTAGCTGTATATTCATCATTTTAGAGGCTTTGATATTAATGTAGTTACATTAAGTATTCTTGGTTACTGGTTGTTGGTTTCGGGCTACAATACATTTCTGATCTGCTGCTACATTATGAACCATCCAGACCTCTGTGGTTGTCAGGTACAGGTCTGCTTTCAGTCCCTGGAGTCAGAACTAAACATGGAGAAGCAGTGTTCAGTTATTATGGCTCACATCTGAAGCAAACTCCCAGAAAACTGCAGGTCTGCTCCAACTCCAAGACTGAAGACCCTTTGATTTGCCATTGCTTTTCACTGAAGTGCAAGGATCCTATTGTTTCTGTAAGTTCAAAATGTTAGTCTGCCTAAAGAAGCACATTTGGTGGCCTAAACATCCCCAAAAACTCACCAAAATATGCATGTCACATCTGGTGAGAATGTTTATGATTCAGCATGACTGGGTGTGGGTGTGGCCAGGTGACTCCATAGCGCTACCTAATGTTGGGTTATGTTACCTGCTACATAGTGGACACAGGCAGTGTTATTTCACCAATTCAGACAACATCTAGTAAATGCATACACATACAGCCCTCACCACAGCCCGACATACGTGAGTGGTGAGGGCCTGATCATCGCTGCTTGCAGCTTTAATTTTCTATTTTTGTCTCATTTAAACATTTTCTATTTTAGCATATTTAGCACCTATTTCTTAACTTGCTTTAATGTTTTGCTTTTGCTTTATTTGTTTTAAATGTATTGTAAATGCAATTTTTAATCTATTCTAATGTAATTTTATGCACCGTAAAGACTTTGAGTCGTATTGTGTCCGAATTTTGTTATACAAATAAACTTGCCTTGAATTGACTATTTTTATAATAAATAAAACAGATATCGTCATCCTTACTTTAAAACAAAGTAAAAAACAGAAAAAAACAGGCTAGTTTCTATTTAATTTAAAGTTCATCTCAATGAGAGGCAATCCTCTTGTCTGTTTTCCTCAGCCACATACAGCATTCAACCCTCAGATCTTGCACAAAGCACAACAATATCAGTTAAGGGTTGTTCAATTCACTGACAACAGTTACAACCCCAATGACCCCGTCTGCCCAATTTTTATCAGTTGTGAGGGATAATACCAGCTGTGGAGTAGCTTCAGTTAGAAGGATACTCTGGTGTAAATTTACACGTTATCCGAGACTGGAGAGCGAGCAGAAAACCACTGATGCTAATGTGCCCTGAATGTATTTGTACCACTTCCGCAGCAGGGTGGGGTTTATGCTAATCATAGCCACATTACATAACGTGGCTATGATTTCTGACCAGCCGATTAAATTCTGAACACAGAAATTTTGAAACACAGTTTGTGAGCCTAGCCACAATTACATTTTAAATGGTTGAAAGGCTTTTTACATGTTTTAAAGAAATACATTTATGACCTATTTCATGTGTTTAGAAGAAAATGGCTGAATTTGCTTTACACATTAATTTATTTTCCTTATATACCTGACTATCACCAACCATATTTTGAATTGGAATTTGGTTTACTTCTTTTTCTATACCTTTCCAGTTTGCTCTAAATTCTGATTTACACCAACAATATACAGGTCTTAGTTGAGCAGCATAGAAATACTCCATCAGTTTCGGAGGACCCATACCACCTCTTTCTTTGGGTAGCTGAAGAGTTTTATACCTGAGTCTTGGTCCCCCCCACCCCCAAACAAATCTAGAGATCATTCTATCCCAACGTATGTACTGGCATCGGGGGACATCTATTGGCAGGGATTGGAACATGTATAAAAATCTGGGTAGTATATTCAGTTGAACTATATAAATTTTCGAGTTTAAGTCCAGCTGTGAGACCATCTTGTTATATATATTTCTTGTTTTAAATTTTTACAATTTGCTCTATACAGCTCACCCAAATATTTAATTGTTTTCAAGTTCCAATTCAATTTGTATGATTCCTGGATCTCTCTCGATGGGTTGTAGTGGAGTGCTAAATTCTGAGTTTTAGATACATTGATTTTATATCCTGACAGATGTCCATACAGTTCTATTAACTTCATTAGATTAGAGAGCGTTATGTTTGGTTGCTCGAGGAAAGCTATTATGTCATCAGCAAAAAGCCCAATTTTATGCTTGACACCCTTAATTGTGACACCTTTAATTTCCTTATTTTGTCTAACTGCTTGAGCCAAACGTTCAGTAAAGATCGCGAAGAGAATTGGTGACAGACAATATCCTTGTCTGGTCAATCTTTGTAACATTATTTTTTCGGTCAAATTTCCATTCATTTTTATTCTAGTTGAAGGTTTTTGATACAATGTTTTAATCAGTTGTAAAGATTTTTTATTGAATCCAAATCATTCTATCACTTGATAGAGATATTTCCAATTAACACAGTCAAATGCCTTTTCCGCGTAATAACCAGTACAGTACTTTGTTTCCTTTTTTGCGATCAATTATTTGTAAAGTTCTTCGAATACCATCTTGTGTTTGGCTGGTATGAACCCTGTTTGGTCTTCATCTATTAATTCTGCTATAAACGTATTTATTTTTTGGAGGTGATTGATGTATACATATTTTATAATCTATATTTAGTATTGAGATCGGTCTATATTTTTCATATCTGTCTTTATCTTTGCCTGACTGAAATAATTGCCTCTGCCTACATTAATGGTATTTTATTTTCTTTAAGTGTCCAGTTATAAGGGGCCTGGAGCACTGGCAACAACTCTTCCTTGAAATCCTTGTGCCATTCTGTAGGCTAACCATCACTCCCCGGATATTTATTATTTTTAACTGAATTTATCTCTTGAATAATCTCTTCTCCTGTTATGTCTGCTGTTAATCTTTCATTTTGTCTGGAGCCCATAGATGGTAAATTTAATTGTTCTAGAAAGGTCCTCCTCATTTGCAGCGGGTGGCTGCATATATAGTTTTTTACAGATCCCCTGAAATGTCTTCTCTATACCCGCTGGATCATGTATTAGCTCATTGGCATGTGGGTCCCTAATTTTTTGTATGGTATTCACTGCTTGTTGTTTTCGGATACATTTTGCTAAGAGTTTTGTCACTCTGGGGCCGATCTTGTAATAATTTTGCTTCAGGCATGTGTTCTTCTTTACATATTCATCCAATAGCAATTTGGTTATCTTCATTTTGGTGTCCTTTATTTGTTTATATATTTTGGTTCATTTGGTTCTAGCTATTATCTTTCCTCGAATAACACTATATATAGCATTATATAGCATCCTATATAATGTGCGGGCCCACTTCTCCATTGCTATTTTCGTCCATATATTGTTTAATGTCTACCTTAAAATCTTTCACCAGTCCTTTATTTTTTTTTTATTCCTACATTTAATCTCCAGATTGTTTGTCTTTTCCTGGCATTCAGATTTATTTTTAGAAATAATGCATGATGATCTGATGTATCAGCACCTCCAATCTTGCACTCAATCACTCTGTGCCTATCTCCCGTATTTATGAAAAAATAATCTATTCTTGAATGGACTTTGTGTGTTGCCGAATAATGTGTGAAATCCTTTTCGAGAGGACTGAGACTCCTCCATATGTCTATCAGTCCCATTTCTTTCAAAGATAGATTTACAAATTTTTATATCTGTTTTTTATTTCCTTTTAAAATTGTAGTATCTAAGCTATGATTCATGACTATGTTGAAATCTCCCCCACAGATTAAAGTACCTTCCATTTCTGTTACAATAACATTAATCAGGGATTTTAAAAAGTGTTTACTGCTTTCTGGGGGTGCATAAACATTCATCAATGTAAGAGGTTCATTTTCTAGTTTTCCCTCCACTAGCACATATATTCCCTCTTTATCTTTTATTCCCAATTTTCCCAGTTCATGAACATGAACTAAATTAAGAACAGTGTGAACTAAAAAGAGCTTCCACACTTCCACTTCCCTGTTGGTGGGTGGATGGGAAAACCTCTCCTGTGAGGGCCCATCCCTAGACATAGAACCATTCCCGTTGTCTGTGTCAAGCTTAGTCTAGATGAGTCCAACCTTTGTATCCCTCATCTTGTTGGTAATAATCTATATCACACTGTAATATCTGAAGCCTTTTTGGGTTAATTAACTCAACCAAAGGGTCATGCTTCATTTTTACTGCCTCATTAGTCCAATATGATTTGACCCAGGTCATTGTAATTTGAAGCCTTATAGCCTCTTTACACAGCTAAGATGTTAGATATCAGGTCTTCTCCCGTATTCTTGCAACTTGTCCTTTGCTCGTTGTGCCGGCGCACCCTGCCTTGATCTGCTGTGTCCCACACACTGCCATCCTGTAGCACCTCGAGTCACCTCCTCCGCTCGGCCCGGGGCCACGTCCGCTACATCCACAGTTCATCCCCTTGCTCTCATGTTGCATGCTGCATCCTCCGCGTCGTCATAGCTCTTAACACCGTTGTTCTAGTGGATTCTTATTTTCGTAAATGGGGTCTGAAAACGGATCCCCTACTCTTTCAATGTTTTTTTGATGCCCAGATATGTTTTGCACTTTTGGACAATTTCTGTGGGATAGTCATGGTCTAATTGGATTTCCTTATTGATCACTTGTATCCCCTTCTTCTGCCAGACTTTCTGTAGGACCATCTCCTTAGTTTCAAGCCTGAGGAAATTAACCATTACTCCTATCGGAGCACCACCCAGACCAAGTTTAAGAGAGCTCTGTATGCACGTTGGATTTGTAAACTGGTTCCTTCGGGTAGTTCCAGCTCTTTTTTAAGAAGGCGGTCCAAGTAGACTGTAATGGCGCTTCCCTCTATGTCCTCCGGCAATCCGAAAATCTGGATATTATTTCGCGAAGACCTTACCTCGAGGTCTGCTAGTTTGTCTTGCATCTGGTGTGTCTGTTTTGTTAACATCTCTGTGTCATAGTCCTCCAGCTCTGCTATGCATGCCTGTGCTTCAGTTATGCTAGTTTTCTGTTCCTGCAATTCTTTTTGATTTGTAAGTTTTCGCTCTATGTCTTGTCCACGCCAGCGGAGCTCATAGGTTTCGCTGCATATCAGCTCCGTCCCAGCTCCGGCAGTCTGGAGATAGATACACACAGATCCACAGGACTTCTATTTGTCGCGGATGCTGGAGCACGATGCAGCAGTTCAGTTGAATTTAAGACGGAGCAGACAGGAAGTCAAGCGTCGAAATAACAAACAACATCCGGTTACTTCACAAAATAAAACACTCGCTGTTGACACCAGTACACAAATCTAAAAAAAGAGACAAACACAAGCTCTTCTGCTAATCCTTCGGTCGGGAACACTTCGTGTTGTTATTTTTAATAACACAGACCTATAACTGCGGTCGTGAGTGATCATGTGATTATCGTGGGAACTCCTTGGCCGTGCTGTGCAGTGGCGGACTCAAAATTCAACCAGTGGGGATTGCTGGACGGAGGACAGAGGAGCAAAACCGGATTGGATCCGTAACGCAGCAGACACATATCCAGTGGAAATTGGGGGTAAGAGACCACATCTGCATGAAACATGCATTGAGGATTCACATCAGCACCCTGCCATTTTGTTTTCCTGATTTGACTATGGTAGTTGTCGCTGAGTAAGGGTTGAGGCCATCTGTGTTTGCTGACATGTCCAACAATGCCAGAAATGTGGAGTGCAGATAGCAAGTATCTGACCCAACTCCCAATAACCAAAGGTGGTACACCCTCAGGCTTACTACAAGGCCCATATGCTTTCCATTAAGCTGGAGTGTTGTGCTGGGAGTCAGATTTTTTTTTTTTTTTGCGCACTATGTGTTTTGGATTTAATGTAGGATACAAATATTTCAAGACATACACCCATCGACACACACAAATGGGGATATATGAGACTTGCATGATCCCTCTGAGGATAATGGCTTCAAACTAATGGGAATTGTATGCAGGAAGTAATGATATAATCTGGACATAAAAATACAACAACAAGCTTGCAAACACAAAAACAAACCACATGAAAAATCACAGTTTTAGCAAGGGCACAAACCTGCAGCTGGCTGTCTACATGAACGTGTGGTTTATCTTTTTCATCAAGCTTGACCACATGCAGTACTCATACCAGATGGAGCCTTGCTGTTATAAGTGGGAGTGCCCATGTACCTCACCTGGTGGAGCACACACCTGCCTGTGTCCCTTCTGTGCCAACCAGCTTCAACTGTAAATAAGTGCATAATAAAGGATTCATTAACCGTAACAAGGGCTTCTACTCACTTTAGATCCAGTAACTGCAAGAAGGTTAGTTTATAGGTATTGATTGTTCAGATAACTGCTAAAGATGTATAATAATATATGTATGAGTATTAATAAACAAACAAAGGAGCGTAGTACAGGTTTAACAATGAGACAATTTCAATGTTGAACTTTACTATGTTTGTATTGCTATTACAGTACAGTGCAGTACAACAGAAACAGAATTTAACTTTGAGCTTAAGGCTAGAAAGGTGGCAGGGTCTGCCACATATAAACAAAGTAAAACAGTAAGAATTGTGACTTTTAAAGTCTGTTTGCTAATTCTTTAGTGAAACCAAAGAGGGCTTAACTATTTAGTTTGTTTAAACATTAGAAAAAAAGATCAGTTCTGTCATTTCTGAAGCTGTCCTATCAATAAAGCCATACAAAGGCCAAAAAAATAAGTACCTCTTACCAGTTTCAATATTTTTAAAGTGGACAGCAATCAGTTTTTGGTGTACAATCATTTTTTCTGCAAGGCTTGTCCCTGGAGAAACCACTTTGAACTTTGTCTGATTTATTGTTGGGTTTTGCAGTATGTACGGTAATTTTCGCAATATGCCACCATTCATTGGACATAATAATCAAGATTTGATGCACCTACTGATATCCTGATTATTCATGTAATCAAACCTTCTGCTATACACATTAGACTTCATTTAGACTTTCTTTGTGAACCCCCAACCCCAACTTTAAAGTTCAAACTGGGCCAATGATTTGATGACTAATGACTAATCATTTGTGCATTAGCCATTTAAGGAGCTTTGAAGACATGTAACAACACAAGCAGTATATGAAATATCAACAAAATGAATTTGCAGCAAGACACTGGATGTGGTGTGCAAATATACACGTCATATCCCTGAACAGGTCACGTGGAACATGATCAGTGTCTTTCCAGTACACCAAACGTTTTGCAGGGCCAGCCTTGTAAAGCAGCACAGGGCTGTTTGGACAGCAGGCCCAGATATTTCCCAGACAGTGCAGCTGGATGGGGGTTTCATGCTCCATCCCATCCCTCATCCACACATACACATATATACACATATACATTTTCCAAACCACTCTCAAAACACCCCTATCCTTAACAGTTTACCCACTAATACCATCATCATCAAGTCTGCCAGCTGTCAGACAGACTCACCGGGTCTCTCGCGCTCTCTCTCTCACACAAACACACGCACAATTAAAGCTGCAAGGCGTGGTGAACAGGTCGTCGCAGTCCACGCGCTTCATCTTTTTTATAAATAAAACACATAATTACAACTTTTGTGAGTGTTTGTTTATTCTTGGAATGAAAAAAGTGTAAACTATACAGTTAACAATGTGAAAATTGTTTACAACTATTTACAAAATACTAAGACATCTAAAAATGTGGTCTGCACAGGGGGAAATTTGTACTCAAATAGTCCGTAAGCGCCACTCTGATCCTCTGTGCACTTGCATTATCTGAGGTGCTGTAAGCACGGACACTCGGCTGTGGCAGGTCTGATTCCAGAACAGCAGCTTCAAATGTCCAGGTGGTGTCACATCGCGGTGAGGTTGTCTAGTCTTTGGGATCTGTCTTGTGGATTCATGTTTTATTTTGAAAGTAACTTCCCTCTCGTTTCAGATCACGTGCCCTTCCTCCTGTGTTCCTGGTCTGACGTCATCCCTAATCCCTGATTGTTTGCACCTGTGTCTCCCTCCCTCATGTGTATAAAGTCTTTGTCTTCCCCTGTCTGCGTCGCCAAAGTATTTCGTCGTATACCCAAGCCTTGTCTCACAGACTTGAATTCTCGTCTCGATAAGTATTGTCTTGTTTTGTTTTTCTGTACTTGTCCTCTTGAGAGAGTGATTTTGATTTTGTGAATTTCTGGTTAGGTTTTTGTGTTTCAGTTTAGCCCGTTTTGTAGTTGTTCTTTTCCTCCCTCAGGAGTGCCTTTAGTTGTAAATTTTGTTATTTGATAGAATAGAATATTTTTCACAGCCTTGTGCCATCCTCTGCAGAGTGACTTTTCTTTTGTAATTTTCATATCCCAGATATTAAGATTAGTGTAGGTTTTCCTCCTTCAGGAGCGTTTTATGTTTTTGTGTGTTTTGTGTTTGTTAATGTTGTTTGTCACCAAAGAGTTTCATAGCCTTTTATTTATCATCTCGTCTGAAGAGTTGCGAATCAGAAAAATAAAACTTGATTCTACTTCTGTCCAATTTGCATCTGAGTCCTCTCTTTTGTCCCAAGTCTGACAGTATACTTAGGCCAGACATGGACTCAGCAGAGGCAGAGCGACTCTCAGAAGTTCTACGAACTCAAGAAGCCCATCTGAGTCATCAGGAGGAGTTCCAGACCGCCATGGCAGCCAACATGGGACAGATCTCATCACAGCTGCAAGACCTGCTGGGACAAGTCTGTCGGCCCAACCCCGCACGTCCGACTCCGCCTCCTCCAGCGTCTCCGGGAGGAGCCTCCTGCAAACTAGCGCCTCCGACCCAGTACATCGGCGAACCCGGACTCTGCCGAACCTTCCTGATAGACTGTTTGATTCATTTCGAATTCATGCCATAAGCTTTCTTGGCCGAGCATGCCAAGGTGGCTTTTATGATTTCCCACGCGGTAAGCGTGGTGGCTAATTGGCCCACTCCAGCCAGCCGCAAGAAGGTTCAGCAATTCCTTGGATTTGCGAACTTTTACAGGCGGTTCGTCAGGGGCTTCAGCGCTACAGCTGCTCCTCTCCATGCTCTTACCTCCACCCAGGTCTCTTTTCATTGGAACACCGAGGCTGAAAAGGCGTTCCAGGAACTCAAACGACGATTCAACACAGCACCCATCCTCACCTTGCCAGACCCGCAGCGACAATTCGTGGTGGAGGTTGATGCTTCAAACGACGGGGTGGGAGCAGTGTTATCCCAGAGGTCGGAGAAGGACGGCAAGATGCATCCCTGCGCATTCCTGTCGAGGCGGCTGTCCCAAGCAGAAAGGAACTATGACTTCGGCAATCGAGAGCTACTAGCAGTCAAAGTCGCGTTGGAAGAACGGCGACACTGGTTAGAGGGGGCCGAACAACCTTTCATTGTCTGGACTGATCACAAGAATCTTGAATTCATTCGTAAGGCCAAGAGACTAAACTCTTGCCAGGCCAGGTGGGCTTTGTTCTTTAACCGGTTCTTTTTTACTCTGTCTTACAGGCCGGGATCCAGAAACATCAAACCTGATGTCCTCTCTCGCCTCTTTGATCCCGAGCCTAAGACCGAGCAGACCGAAAATATCCTTCCACTGACCTGTGTGGTTGGGGCGGTTTCTTGGCCTATAGAAAAGGAGGTTAAGCGCGCTAACGGTGGAGCCCCATCACCTAATAGCTGTCCCGACAACCGTCTGTATGTCCCGGCTGAGCTGCGGCCACAGGTGATTCATTGGGCTCACACCTCGCTGCTTTCCTGTCATCCGGGAGTCAAGAGAACCATGTATGTCACCTCCCGGAGGTTCTGGCGGCCCGCTATGGAGATGGAGGTCCGGGAGTACATAGAGGCTTGTTCAGTCTGCGCACGAAACAAGACATCATCTAAGGCTCGTTCAGGACTTCTTCAACCGAACGCCTCAATCAGCAGCTGGAAACCAGCCTCCGTTGCGTGGTACACCAGAATCCCTCTACATGGAGCAAGCACCTGGTCTGGGTAGAGTATGCACACAATTCGTTACCCACTTCTGCTACTGGTCTTTCTCCTTTCCATTGCGCCCTAGGTTATCAACCCCCACTGTTCCCGGACAATGAAAGGGAAGCGTCGGTTCCCTCGGCCTATGCCATGGTTCAACAATGCTGACGCATCTGGGCAGCCGCCCGGCAAGTACTGATCCGACAGGGAGACCGAGTCAAACAGAGCGCAGATCGTAAGAGACGTCCAGCTCCTGATTACCAACCCGGACAGAGAGTGTGGTTATCCGCCAAGGATCTGAATCTCAGGGTCCCATCCAGGAATTTGGCTCCGCGGTTCGTGGGACCATTCACCATCACCCAGAAAATTGGCCCTGCAGCAGTTCGTCTACGCCTGCCTTGGTCCCTGAGAGTACACTCTACGTTCCACGTCAGCCAACTCAAACCTGTAAAAGAAAGCAGGATGGTACCTCCTGTGTTCCTGGTCTGACGTCATCCCTAATCCCTGATTGTTTGCACCTGTGTCTCCCTCACTCATGTGTATAAAGTCTTTGTCTTCCCCTGTCTGCGTCGCCTAAGTATTTCATCGTCTCGTCGTATACCCAAGCCTTGTCTCACAGACTTGAATTCTCGTCCTGATAAATATTGTCTTGTTTTGTTTTTCTGTATTTGTCCTCTTGAGAGAGTGATTTTGTGAATTTCTGGTTAGGTTTTTGTGTTTCAGTTTAGCCCGTTTTGTAGTTGTTCTTTTCCTCCCTCAGGAGCGCCTTTAGTTGTAAATTTTGTTATTTGATAGAATAGAATATTTTTCATAGCCTTGTGCTTTCCTCTGCGGAGTGACTTTTATTTTGTAATTTTCATATCCCAGATATTAAGATTAGTGTAGGTTTCCTCCTTCGGGAGCATCTTATGTTTTTGTGTGTTTTGTGTTTGTTCGTGTTGTTTGTCACCAAAGAGTTTCACAGCCTTTTATTTATCATCTCGTCTGAAGAGTTGTGAATCAGAAAAATAAAACTTGATTCTACTTCTGTCCAATTTGCATCTGAGTCCTCTCTTTTGTCCCAAGTCTGACAGGTGACACTCTCCTCCTTGCACAACATGTTGCAATTATGTGAGGGGTTAATGTAAAGTGAAAGTCACTGCACTTAAGCAACACTCTCCAGCGTGACTTAAGTCTCCCAAACGCAATCTCTGCTGTGGTCCTTGTAAAACTTATATGTACGTTGAATGACTCCTGCTCAGGGGTGATGTTTGGGGAATGGGTGTAGCCTTTCATGAGCCAGTCCAAGAGAGGATAAGCTGGATCTCCCAACAGAAAGTGGCCGATGGAGATGTTGTTGATTTCTCTTGGCTCCTGAGATTAAAAAGACAAAATTGTTACAAGGTGCTAGGAACTATACAGTTCAGTATCAGACAATAGTCCATGCAATGTTTTGAACATTACGGTTTCATACAAAAGGGTTATGCCTACATGTGTGTGGAAGACACGGTGACAGAAGGGAATACTTAATACTACTTTATGCATGCTCAGTGAGATATCTTGAGAGTATAGAAGGACTTACTTTTGGTAGAAGATGTGCCTGGCTAAACAACGATGACTGCCTAAGCACGTGAGAAAACCAAGGCATCTTGCAGTTGATGTTCCAGAAACTATAAGGAATCATATCAGCAGTTAGTCAGCATTCATGATGCACAGACTGTACAGACAACTACATAAAAGTGTTTGGCCAAAACTTACTGATACATGTTGTCCACCACGGCTTGGAGGACATACGAAGGCCATCCTTTTTCGGTTTGCGAAGTCCTTGTAGTCATCCCTGGGCAGTAAAACAGGAAAGTGTGTGCCATCAATGCAACCGATGATTTGTGGGATGTGGAATTTCTGTTCAAAAAGGCATGCTATGCTGATAGCTTTTTCTGTTGTGGGCATCTTGATGAAGTTATGAATGACTGATGACACCATTCCTTTGCAGAATTTGTACACAAACTTCTTTCCAGTTGATTTGTGGACTCTGGGCAGAGCTGGGCAGTTTGTAGAGAACAATGGCAACTTGCATTTCGAGCGGTAATGTTGACTCTTTTGCCTCCGAAGATAAATCCAGCCTCCCAACATTGTTCCAACAACACCGGCTGAACAACTCACCGGTCACAGCATCACCAAGCTGTGGTGAGATCCCCCGACCAGCTTTCATCTTCTAAAATCACCAAGTGGACAGTAGCCACTCTCCACAAAACTTTAAAGGGGACATATTATGCAAAACTCACTTTTTCGTTGCTTTACTATGTATATGTGCATACCTGGAGTGCCTCCCGACCCCTTCAGAGTGATTTACCACCACTAAGTCAATGTTTTGTAAACTGGTGGAGTCAGGAAATGTGTCTCTAAACGAGCAATTTGAATACTCCCACCCTCACGCTGGATATCTCCTCCCATATTACGCCGGCTACCTGAAGGAGGATCCGCCATTTTCTCGCTTCACTTGTATGCAACAGCCTGACCGCAACCATGTGCAACCCAAAAGCCAAGCACTCCTGCTCTGTCATTGCATGCCCAGATACTCACATTTCCCTACATCGCCTCCCTACCAAAGAGGACATCAGAGTGAAGTGGCTAAATTTTATTTTTCAGGGAAACGTCCCAGCTTCAGTGAGCAAAAGTGTTGTCTGTGCCAGTCACTTCACACCGGACTGTTTCAGCAACCAGGGTCAGTATCAGGCTGGACTGGCAAAGAGATTGTTCCGAAAAGATGGATCAATACCCACTGTCCGTGTCCAAGTATCTTAAAAAACAGTGTAGTTTGTGTTATTTTGGCTGTTTAGCACATGAGCTAACACTAACCGCTGATGTTACAACAGTGGGCTTACTGGTCTTAGGATTCATGTTAATGTTAATGTTGCCTAACCTTAATTTGTCACATCAGCACTCGTTTAAAACATGACAGTGAATTGAGAAAATTAATTAGGATACTGAGATTTGATCGCTTCTAATCAGCCGGTGAACCACTGAGAAGTTGTTCGAAGATGATAAGCTAGCCAGCGCTAGCTAGCCATCGTCATGTTCACGGCCGAGCAGCGCTACCTAGCTCATCGTCCGCGGACAACTTCTCAGTTGTTACAGCTACTGTTCCGACGTGAACACGCATGGGAGACCATCTCCTCCACATGCTTACAGCGGATCAGACAGTTTGAAATTGTTGTTCACAGACGGAGAGCTAATGTTCCGCCGTGAACGCGCAGAGAGGACGGTACGAAATGCTCTGTTATTCACGGCCAGTGAGCTACGTTACGTCAATTAGCATGTTGTGCAGAAGGACAGTGTGTTAGACGCCCAGGAGCACCTCGGCAGTCGAACGACTTCTTTTGTGTTGATATACACGTAACTACGTGTGTAGTGTTAGCTGCTGGTACGAGAGACCCGATCTGACAGTACCAAAACTTCATCTGCAGTCAAGCAATCATTACTTTGTTTTGGAGCCTGAGACAGGGGTTACCTGTCTGCTGTGCTACGATTAATGTTAGTTATATGAAGGCATGGACACAATATGTATTGCTCACTTACTAAATCTAATGTGAAATGAGGGATTTGCATGGGTTTGCTCGGATGATGATTTGCCTGATTTTGCCTTTTCAATATTGATTTTTTTAATCATCATTTCTGTCTACATAGCTTTGTTTCATGTAACATGAGAAACAGACACATAACATATTCCTTCCTTTTGTGTTTAGCTAAGCACATCTGTACAGCAGTCTGTGGTGAATAATGTTGCCAGCCAGACAGACCAACCAGTGAAATGCACGGTTGGCACACAGCTTTCCATGAGAACTCTCCGGCCTCACTTCAGAAGCTCAGGTTTGTTGAACGAAAGCATATGATGTAATGTTAGTCACTATGTTACTCTAATATGTAATTTTGTTTTACTCTGTTATGAATATGGATTGGTGGACATAAAACATTACAATCTGTTTAGCTGATTATAGTTTAGTGTGTATACTATGATTTTTAAAGTACTGTTTTTCCACCCAAGACTCTACCTGGCTGCCCTGCACTACAATGAAAATACTGACTGACCACAGGCAACATCTACAGGTGAGCTGCTGTACAGTCAACTTCCCCAAATCTATGCATGGAGAATGAACTGCAAAGCCTGTGAAAGCAGAGCCAACATTCCGTAAGTTTTACAATCTTTTATTTGAACCCCACGAATAAAAAATAAAGATGGACACACAGGCAATAACACAAACGGAAAATAAACACAAGTAAAATCTGAATTATTTTTTTGATGGTTTTCAAAATAATAAATAAGGAGAATGTATAAATGAGGAGATACAAAGAGACACTTGACAACACTGCAGCACAAGGCTTTTTGGTTCTAGTGCATTTTCTTGTAAACGTTAATTTTTGTTTATTGCACTGCAGACTACATTGATGCACTGTTGGACCTGATCTTCGAGAAGGTTTTCCAGGACCCTGGCCCATATGTGAACGAGGTGCTGAAACTTACAATCCCTGAAGACCTCTCGGCTCAGTATGAAAGACCCAACAAGCTGGACATTACAGCCAGTTACGTGCCAAGGTTCAACCAAGGACAGATCTAAACCTAACATACTGTCTTTCAGCGTCGGGGAACTCTGCATGAATCCTCAGCATCACGCAGGCAGGCAGCACAGCTCTCACTCTCTGCCCCAGCAAGCACCAGCACCAGCTTACAAAGCTTCTGTAGGCTACGTATCTATATTGGCTGGACACAATTCAATAGAAAGTCAGCGCTGAATGTTCTCATCCATGGCAACTGGCAAGTTTAACTGTTCCACTTTAGATATTTATTTTGTATGTCTACAATTTTTTCTTGCAATAAAACATCTCTCCCAACTGTTCTGTGTGTTTTCATTGTTTGATATGTAGTTTTCACGTTACCCAGTAAAAGATAAAGCGAAAAAGATGAACTATAAGCAATGTAAGACAGAGGAAGCAGCTATGTACTTCATAACACTTTTGCAATAAATTAATAATATTTATGGGACTTAAAACTTACTGCTCTATTCCCCTCAGACGTAAAGGTCCGTTGTCTGCCCGATAAATGTTCAGTGCATTCTGCAGTGAAAACACATTCAGGCAGACAGGTTCTAGGCCAGGATGGTCCAGCATGCATGATGGTTGCTCAGGAAGCTGCTGTAACTTAGTCTTCATGTAACCTAGAAGTTATGAAAGGTAAGTGAGTGACAATGGATTAAAGAAAAGAGACTGCAAAATAACAACCTTGTTTGCCCAGTGTTCACACTTATCTATGGTATTTCCATACAGCAGATATTCTTGGGCTCTGTAGGCACTTGTTCACAACTGCCACAGGAACACCTGTTTTTAAGCAGAATTTATATCATTCATTGGAAACTACATAGCCAATCAATCACATTGCGTTGTTTCTTTTGTAATATTTATTTAAAGTTTTTTAACTGTTGGAACCGGTTCAAAAACAATAGTGCTGGTAGAGAGGTGACGGGAGGCAACTGTGGCTTATTGAAAACTAGTTGTTGGACATTGCTAGCTAATTACAGGTCGTCACTGCAAATAACAGCAGGTTCTCAATTTACTTACCTGTCCACATAAAGGTAAATAATAATACGGGGTTACGCTTTTCTCTTGTAACGGCAGTTGCTTAATTGCATCCGCGTTACTGCAACTGCAGAGCAGTAAACGCCAGTCCAGGTTTGACTAAGCTTTGTTATGTAAACACTCGGGGCAGGAGAAGGGGGTTGTGATCTGTAACAGCGCGGGGCAGACGGCTACTGAGCCCGTAAAACTTTTGTTAGTCTATGCAGTAAAAAGTAACAAGTAATGTCGAGGTAAAAAAAAAAAAGTAAACTACTAACCACTGAGAAACATCCATGTTCATTCTTGGCTGCTGAACTTCTTCTGGAGCCTCTTGTTGTTCTGGGTCAGACTCCGGCTCGAACATGTACGGTTGCACCGCAGTTTGTTGTCCGGCGGCCATTTCTTCCCGTAACTCAGTTGTTGCCATAGTCACACGATGCCGTCCTCACATCTTTCAGAAGGCAGGAAGAGATAGGGGGCGGAAATACATCTTTGGACAGTGCAGATAGTAGCTCATTAGCATTTAAAGGGAGAG
Source organism: Sparidentex hasta (assembly GCA_030272975.1). Taxonomy (NCBI): domain Eukaryota; kingdom Metazoa; phylum Chordata; class Actinopteri; order Spariformes; family Sparidae; genus Sparidentex; species Sparidentex hasta. The sequence continues at coordinate 36,963 of JARJLU010020122.1, read as the reverse complement.
GCACTGAAACCGGCTGCCTGGAGCAGGGCTGTGAAACTGGTGTTTCAAGAACCTTGCTGTGCTCAATCGTTAAGCTTTTTGGACCAAAGCATGTTACTAACATTCCATTTCGACATCAGGGAACCATGTCAGGGAGCAGAAATGAGCACAATATGTCACTTTTCAGGCCATGAGAGGATGTGGCACAGCACATATTGTTTAATGGCTGTCATTGTGCAGTAGTCAATAGGTAGCCATCTGTCTTGTGAGTGTTGTGTATTGTGTAATGAAAACATGTGAGGGGTCTCTGGATTTGGTTTAGTTCACAGCATTCTGTGGGCTCTTTCTACATGAGGGGGTTTGTCTAGGTTAAGTATTTCATTCAAAAGTTGAGAGACAAACTCTGTGGGCTGTACCCTTTCTGCCCTTTCTTCAACACCAAACAGTCACAAATGATTCTATCTGGAATGGTCCTTAAGGTCTTTACATTAAAGCCGCAGTTCCCTCAACTCACTTTGAAGTTGGTTTAGGGTGTTGCAGAGCTGGGTGACATGGTCAGCAGTACATTTTGCAAAAGCAGTTATATTTCCATGTTCTATTTTCTAATGGTTGGGGTAAGTCATATCTATAAACACACTCTATATGGATTCTACCTTCAATGTTCCCAAATTACAGCTGCCTCATTCTTTTTACAGTAATGTTTCATTAACAAAAACATCACAGGGAAGACACAGTTCTACATGTGTCAAGACCGTTTAATCTTCCCTGCTGACTAAAACAACATGATGTCAGTCCAGAAGCAAATTGTCATTATGTCTTAAAATGTAACATTAAGTTGCATGAAATCTATGATGGTCCAAACAGATGTTTTATTGTACGCACTTTTACTTATTTAAAATACAAAATAACCGATGATCAATATGCATTTTTTGATACTGGAAACAGGAAAAGTAGTTTTAGTAAGATAAGTTATCACTCTTTTGATCCCAACTCAAGCATATTCATCAGCAGAATCTCAGATGTCATCTACCAACCTATAAGTCTTATATATGCGTGTATAAAAGCAAAACTTGTGAGCTAATTGGCTTTAACCATTGCCACTGTGGACTTATAAAGAGTTTGAGAGATACTATAGGGACTTATCCACTTCAAAATGCAGCTCTCATGCTTGCTGTCTAAAGAGATCAAGGCCTATGTGTGAGCTAAAGCTAAGGGCTAAGCCAATATCTGCAGTTTTCATGGAGGAGGGGCTGCAGAGAGGAGGTGAGGAAAGAGGTGACGCATGCAAGTACAGTCGGGGCCCCTGAGGGCCGAGGAGGCATATTTAACTAAACCTGCTCTTGAAAAAGTTTTGACACTGTGCTTCTAGGATCATACACAGCCACTCTCTTCCTTCTCCTCTTCTCCTCCTTCCTCTCCTCCTCCATCTCCCCATCCTTGACTTCAAAAGGCCATTTATGCAAAAACTGGTGGAGTTTTCATGTGCTCGCACTGTCCTTTCTGGAATTTCGTCGGAAAAAAATAACACATGTTCATCTCTTCTGACACCTCTCTGTGGTGTCAGATAGGTATGGTCTGACATGAGCCCTGAGGACAAATGTAAAATGTAGTAATGTCAACTGAGTGGGGGTGTAATGGTACAGATATTGGTCCCAAATTGCACAACACAGTCGTCCAGGCTTGGTGTATAGTTTCGCTTCACACAAGAAACAAAAGCAAAAGAAGACTACACAATCAAGCACAATGAGGAAAAAGATGTTTCAATCGCCAGACCCAGGCCTCTAGATGTTAAAACAGAAAGAGCCAAAAACATTACTGAAGCAATTGGTGTTTAGTTCCCTTTTCCATTTGCTGCATCATTATCTGGGGCTGTCGTTTGATTTCAGTTGTTCACATCATCTATCCAATGGTACAGTGACACACCTTCACTGTTAGCCCATGATGATGCTGTCTTTTTAAATATGATGCCTCTCTACCTTTAGTTGATTCATGCTGCTGTTTTGCACCCCTCCCACTTCACCATCACGGCCCAGCCTTTGCAGATTCATTAGCTTCATAATCTCATCAGCTCTCCAGTCTTACCCCCAGATTCTGTCGGGCCCATCACTGCCATCTTCTATGTTCTAGACAATGCTTGTGTTTCTACTGGCTGAACCTCAGCACATTCTGGCAGTGTCCCAGCTCTATGCTCTGCTCCACAGAGAATACTTGCAGACAGCAGAATGGCCAGAATGGCATAGTGCATCATGTCAGTTTTCAAAATAAAACATCCTGTCCACGATTTTGAAGCTGTGAAGTACACGGACTGCACAGCACAACAAAGTCAATTTGAAGTAGAAAGTCAAGGTCAAGGTAAACTTTATTTTATTTTAACAAATACAAATCTTAAAGGGCCACAAAGATGGCTTTCAACGACTCAAAGGTCCATGTATTGAGGTTGGTCAGGCCACTTGCAATAATAGGTCATTAAGTTCCCAAGGTTTATTGTTTTTGAGTAAATGCACGATCGGAGATTTTTTCCCAACACCGGGGTAGAAGGCATCCTGGATATTTCCATAGCATGGTTGAGGGAGGCTGTATTGCAAGTGGGACAGGTGACATATTGCTGGTATGTGGGTAAGTGCTCGTTTAGGCTGCACAGATTGAACTCCCCCAACACAAAAGTAGTAGAATCTGGTTCCTCTGCCTCTGTCTGAGCTACAAGTTCATGGATCATAAAAGTAGCAAGTAGCAGTGTGTGTCCGGTTAAAGAGGCACTAAGCTAAATTTCTACACACCTTTTTTGTTTCATTTCACTTGACAAATTGACACCACTTTATGGTGGATAAATACATCATTCCCAGTTTCTGTCTCTTTCAGGCTAATATGTATTCTTCACTTAGACAGATAACCATATATATGGTTATATTGTTGTCTTGCATTTTAAATCAAATAGAGGAATTGCTGTATAGAAAAGCTTTACAGGGGCATACAAATTATAACATTAAAATTAATTCTAAGCTGCATTTAAAATACTTAAAAAACAAGTAGAAATACATCAAGAAACAAAACATTCAAACAAGTTAAGAAGCAGGAAATTTAAAGAATAAAAGTCACAGGGCAGTTCAAAGCCTTAAAATTGCATCAATTGAGAGCAGCAGTAGACAGAGAGCTCCTCAGTTTTGATTTAAATTGAAACTCTTGCCAAAATGCAACCTCGGCTTTTTTGTGAATGTACATGAGTCAAATTTTCATGTAAAATCATCAAAATCACTATTTATAAAAAAAAAAAAAAAAAAGCATAGCTACGATGAAAGAGGCACTTTTAAGATCGACCGTGTTTTCGTTTTTGGCTCAAACTCTTTTTCAATGGGAGTGCATGGGGCACGTTTACGCTAGCATCAAAATCGTTCTTTTTAAAACACTTAGAAGGCTCAGCACAACATGAAACTTTGCTCTTAGTATCACCAGGGTCTCTACACAAGGTTCAGCTGAACCACGATCCCTGAGTGCGTCTGGGCTGCCATGGCGATGGCTAGAGGAAGATGCTGCTGCTAACGAGAGTTGTTCAAAAACATTAATTTTAGTAAAGTCTGTATACGCAAACAATGTTCTCAATGCTCGTAGAGCCCTTGGTTATACTACAAGCAAAGTTTCATGTTGTGTCGAGCCTTCTTAGTGTTAGCTAAGTGTTGATGCTAGCGTAAAAGTGCCCCATGCACTCCCATTGAAAATGAGTTTAAGCTGAAAACGAAAACAATCTTAAAAGTGCCTCTTTCATCGTAACTATGCTTTTACACGAAGGTTTGACTCATATACATTCACAAAAAAGCCTATGTAACCAGGGTTAATATAGTCTTGAACCAATAGATTAAATGCAATGAGCAAATTAGTAATAACGTTCATTTACAATTTACATTCATTAAAAAGTAGTTTCTAGTTAAGTTCTGCTATTTTACTTTGTGTACTATTCCTTTAATGCGTGCAACGGTAACAGCCAATCAGGTAGCTGCTGCGCCATGTACTAGAGAGAGAGGAGACTTAGAGAGAGAAAGCCGGGATCTACAGTCAAGTGACCAAGGAGTAGCAAACCAAGTGAGGAGAGACAGAAAAATAAGTGTAAAGTAGTGAATTTTTGCGGAGTGTTAAGCTTGGTTTTTCCCATTTTGTGTTCACCTTCCGTATGCATCGCTGGATGCTGTGTTTTATGTCTTTCCAACAAGGATTTGGTGAGTCAAAAAACAACCTTCTCTGTGTTGATCAGCGTATTATCTAAGCTAAGCTAAGCGTAAACGACTTTGTTTTGTATTTTATGGGTTTTTATTTGTATAGAGAGAGTTAAGAAGCTACATGCAGGCGCATGTTCAAGTTTAGCCTCTCTAGTAAAGTGAGGAGGATGGCCACCGCCATGTTCTTATATAGTCCGGATTTATTTACATGTTTGTTTAGCTCAAGTGTACCTTTTATTAAGAAATACAAAAGGCTAAACATGTTAATGTATGATGCCCTGTTGTACGGCTGTACAACAGGCCTGGTTTTTATGTCCAGCTGAGATAATCGTTTGGTGGTTGCCCACCGGCGTGGAAAAGATGATGGCAAGCTACCCAATGGAGAAATCGGGCAGATAAGAGTCTGTCAGTGAGCCAACCAACACTGGAGGGATGAAGACACTGACTGAAACACCTGACTATTGGTAGGACTAAACCCTCAGCAGAGTGCTGCAACAGGCAGTGGATTTATTTGGACTTTTCTTTCTTTTAAAGGACGTGTTGAAGGACTGATTAAACACAAAGAGTTGTGGAAATGTGAGTTTATTGATTGATATCAATCTGTGAATTTTCACAGATTGATTGATACCAATCTGTGAAAATTCAGTTTAGTCTTGTGTTAAGTTTCATTTTATGTTTTCATTTATTTGTGCTAAATTGGTAATGCAAACTGTTGTGTTGCTATAAGGATTGATGGTTACTGAGAGGTAGAAAGACTAACATAGGCGTAACTGAGATAACTTGAGAACCTAGAACTGAGTCAACTCAAAGAAACAAGGAACTAGAATTAACAACAACTTAAAGGACCCCACTTGAACATGATTTATTAACTCAAATAGGGCTAAGATGAACTCAAAGGGACAAAATAGGGAGAAATAACATTTTGGTGAGATTGGGTTTCATTTTGCTGTTTAAGGGATTTGAGTACAAGATTCCTCTGTTTGTATTGTTGTTGTCTGGTACCATACTCTATGTGTGTATTGTCTACTACTAATTTTGAGAATAATATAAATTTGCTGGCAGTTCCAAATTACATCATGGTCTACACCTAGGTTGCATTTTGGCGAGATTTTCACTTTAAAAGAGGTGACGTAAAAGAACCAGGAGATGAGGTATACTATTGTTATTGTGGGCAACATATTGTGATTATATTATATCATTGATTACTTTGTGATTCCTACCCCTATGTACCAGCCAGAAATGATGATTAAAGACTGTAGGTGACGCAGCTTACCATCCTTTTTATTCAGCGTTGCATCATTGGTCTCCAGTCCTTCTCTTTTTATCCGTGTCTCTCTCCCTCCTCCTGCTCTCTTTCTGTCTGTGCAGCTGCAATCTTCACAGCTCTGATCCCCTTTTCTCTCCCCTGTGTGCTGGAACGCCATTCAACTATTCAACCACAGCCCCGAAACAAACCAACATCTGTTTGGAGGCCAGCCCAGACCCAGCCACTGCCGTCCTGCTGCGAACACACCAGCCGCCGCCAGCTTAACCCCTTGCTTCCCAGATGAGATGCAGGCTCGCCAGGCCAGCATTTAGTCAACCAACAGGAGACTTGTGTGTTTGCTCGCAGACAGTATAGGTGAGCCTGCTTCCAAATTGTTTTTTTTTAAGATTCTGTATCTGTGATTTACAGGTGGTAACTTGTGATTGATATTGCCTCCGTATTTGGAGCCAAATGCTCATTGCTGTTTCTGTACTCTACTGATGGCTCACTGTGACATCTGATTAATTGAGATGGTCTGTTCTTACTGCCCATGCCAACTACAGTTCTTCTTACTATACAACAAGTCAGACATTTGCCATATTATATCTTGTGTAGCAGTGCAAAAAAATTCTTATACATTTGTACCTTAAATCAATATATAACCCTTGCATGTTTAAGACTTCATTGTGGCTTTAAGAAGGGCTGAAACACGCACCTGCTTAATTTACTCATCAATAGAGAACTAGTTGCCCTCTATTTTGGTTCAATCTTCAAGGAAAAATCAACCAATTCTTATCTAACAGGGGCTTTAAAGTATCTGATACTTAGTGTACAAAGAGTTTAGTAACTGAAGTCATCAAAAGAATGCATAAGTACAATATTTGCCTTCTGAATGTAGTGAAGTGGAAGTATAGCAGCAGAAAAGGAAAATACCCAAGTGCAGTACAAGTATCTCAACATTGCCCTCATTTTCTGTAAATGTACTTTCCACATACATTCCATCACTGGACCGACTGAGGACACAGTGACCCTCAATGTTGAACAGCAACAAATTCTCTCGTTATTACTATAAGTGTGCATTGAGGGGGCTGACATACACTTGTGTTTCATGGAATATCTCAAAGGTAAACTTCCACATTCAGATGGAAACAGTTACATACACTCAAGGGCCAGTATGTGTACAAGGATGTGTAAAAAGCCTGTGTGTGCAGTGCTGGAGGTATACAAGCTTGACTGGAAGATTTTTCTTCTCCAGTTTTCTTCTTTTTTTGGCTGTGGTCTTGTACAAATGTTTATGGAGATATAAAAGGAAACACATTGAGAAACTAATAATACACATAAAATTGCAGTGTATGCATACATGTTTGGGAGGGGGGAATTCTGAAATAGAAGTGGCCAAAATTAAAGCTCAAAGAAGGTTTCCTAGACATCGATCGATTTAACAAAGTCCAGCATAGTGAATTTTTGGGGGGATATTCCCACTGGATTCTGCTGTGTAGTTTATAGTATATTGTAACATATAGTAACATAAAACAACATCTAATCCAGTGGCGGTTCTACACAGTCGCCTACAAGGCCCAGTGCCCCTGTAAAAAATGTCCCTGGCCCCCCCTGTGGCCCCCTCTGAGCTGAATGAATAATAAAATGAAAACGAAATAAATTGATCAAGTTATTGCAATTTTGCGCGCTAGCTAATGTGCTAATGTGACTCAGTGTTCTACAGGGATTAATTAGAGCGACACATGCAAACACTGCCTTGCCGGATGCGAGATGAGAATGAGAACAGCAGCATCATGTTTTGTAGAAAGGAGCTACTAATGTCTTGTTGCAAGAGGCAAAGGTAACTAAAACGATTTGATCCCTTAAAGTGATTTGTTGCACATAATCGCGTTACTGTTGTTCCTCACTCCGATAAGAAAATCAAGTTTGTAAATGTCTGGTCTCGCTGTGTTTAAATATCTAAGCAAACTCACTGAAGCAGAAGTCAACATCCGAAGGTCAGCATCCTAGCTAGTTCTACACAATGTCGTGATGTTAACCATGTAACTTTATCAGTCTTGGCTGTTGCATTTCGATAAGTAATACATTTATTGAGTAAAGTAATCAACAGTGTCTGCCCATGTTAAGAAGGGACGGACGGTTATTTGTGAAATTAGATGTTTGCCTCTACGTTGTTTTTCTTCTTCTAGTAGTCATCATGACATGAGGAAGAGACATTGAAGGTACTGAGAGAGCTGAGGAGTTGATGGAGGTTGAAGAGAAGGCAGGTGATGAAAGTGAGAGCACTGAATTGATTGAGGAGGAAGAAAACATACACTGTAAAAAAAAAAAAAAACCTGTTTTTTACAGGAAAACACTGGCAGCTGTGGTTACCAGAGAATTCCTGTAAAAAACACAGCAGTACTGTGGATAACTTTACTGATGAAATATGTAAACTGATTTACAGTGAATACAATAAGTCACATTAAAAAACTGTTAAAATAGGCGACCTACGGGAATGAGAATTTCTGTTTTTTTGGGGGGGGGGGGTTACCAGAGTATAAACTGTGAACATGAGCACGCCTGAGGGGAGCCTTGAATTCGATAAAAACAACTTTTCTAAAATCGCTACAACTCATTTACAATTTCCATTCAGGCAGATCAGTAAGCATGTTGCATTCTCTGTCAGAAAGACAACAAATTTGTCTTCAAAATAAGAGCTTTACATTGCACCCCACTGGAGTTTAGAACTGGGTTCTTAGTGGGGGGCTTTTAATTTGAGTAGTGACCGTTCTTAGCTTGCTGCTACAACAACAAGCGGACAACGAAGACAGCCACGGAGACCAAGGAGACGCTAGCATCTCCCGGATCTCAGTGGCTTGACGTCCACGGATGAAGTGATGGACTGACTGCTGTGATCAGCTGTTTCCTGGTTTTTAAACCCCCCCCCGGTTACGGCTCCATAGCCATAAAGGAGCTCAATGAGAGTTCTTATTTTAGTCTTGTTGTAGTCTTTTTGGTCTCAAACACTTCTCATTTGTTTCTCCTTGGGAGCAATAGGTGAGACTTCAGACTTCAGACTCAAACCTTGCTCCTTTCCAGCACTGGGGAGAAATTCTGAAACTTCATTCAGAGCTTGATGAGATGTCCTTTGAAACTTACAGGGAGCCCAAGTTGAGATTTTCTGCACGTGTTTCACAGGAGAAATCAGCCACAGCCTCACTTTGGTCTCACATAGATCTCATAGTTGTCTTGGAGAAATGGATGAGACACTACTGAGATATCTTTTCCAATTTTCGTTTCCTCTGGGTAAATACCACGAAGAACAGGTGAGTCTCTTATTGCTGCCTGATTCACACAACAGAATTACACTGCTGCATGCTTTGCTATTAAATGTTACCAAAATTGTTTCTTTCATGACAAAGAAAACATTAATCTGTGACAATAAACCAGTTTGATTTGAGTAAATTAATAATCACAACAAATCTTGATTGTGACACTGCTTATCTCCTGTCCAGACTGTGATCATACATTTGAAAAAAATATAAGAATGCTGACATATGTAAAACTAAACAGTATGATACAAGATAAAATGCATTGACAGAATCTACAGTTTCCTGTTAACACCTGGTCATAGACGCAATTCTTAAGGGTGTTCGGTGTATGTGTTCCATGCTCTGTTGTCTGTTAACCCCAGCCGGCTTTGTTTTGAGTGCAACATGGCGCAGCACTGCTGAACAGCTGGAGCTGTGAGACCAAGGAGTTCCCGTGAGAATTACAGAATCACGTGCGGCCATAATTTCACCTATGTATTATAAACACAACGACAAACAGACAAAAGGCCAGTGTTCCCCACCGAAGTCCTTGTATTTGTCTCTTTTCAAGTTTTTTTTTTTTTTTTTTTTTTTGTTCTGAAGATTAACCGGAAATTACATTCTTGTTTTGGTGTGTGACTTCCTGTCTGCTCTGTGCTAAATTCGGCTGAATTGCTGCATCACACTCCGGCATCATGCGGAAACGGACCGAACACGTATCTAGTGGACTTTAGGGGTTTGTCATTTAAAAGGAAAACTGCCAGGCTCAGGATTGTAGATGCACAAACTTTTGCTGTTAGGATAAAGCAGCATTTTCACACCACACTTGCTAATAGCCACTTCTAATTAAGAATATTTTTCAGAAATTAATTTACAGAGTTCATTTTGAAAAAAAAAAAACATTCGCAATGCGTACACAGCTAACTATTTACATGTTGAGTTGAGAGAATTATTTACATGTGAAAATATTACATTTGCATATTTACAAGCAGTTACAAAAATCTGTTGAATCTGCCTTTCTGATTTGTCACATTTACCTTTGTCCAAGTCCTACTAACTCCTGATCCTCCTGGTTAGTTCAGTGAGATATGAGTAGGAACTGTAAGCGTTGTTATAGTGAAGCACTACTATAAAGCACTGCTGAAGAAGTTGTACGTCTCCATCTGTCTGTCTCTTTTTATCAAGAGCAAACTAAAATATAACATATGATATAAAAAGAGCTAAACCCAGGTGTGTTGGTAGTGACGGAGATTACTTTTGAAATGGTGTTTCATAAAAACTACCTACATACGTGTGGACATTACCCTGTTCTCACAAGACAACTACTCAGGCTTGATTTGTGTGAACATATATCTGCCTACCTACATATACATGCCTTGAACCAAATGGTCAGCACCTTGAAAAATAACATTGATAAAATGAATCATTTAAGTAGCCTGCCAACATTTTTCTGAGTAATACAGAAAAAGAGAGACTTCTCACAGTTCTCTGAGCAGCCAGTTCTATGTCTTTGCAGTGAACACATTCAGGCTAAAGCACTGCACACAGCTACTATACATGCACACACACCAGTGGCCCTGCCAGTTTGTGAATGGGGTTCAAGTTCACAGGTTAACAGAGAGGGAGTTGTTAGGGTGGTACGCAGCTATGAGCCCTTTCTTCCTGATGGAGCTGGGGTCAGCTGAGGGACGAGGGAGGGGTCTCCCCTATCCATCACTGCAGCATCTGCATGGCAAGCCCAGTACTGAAGGTGCTGCATATTCCACTCCCTCTGTTGGTGACAGGCTGAGGAAGTCCTTCCACGCTTATTAGTGGGACCTCTTTGACATGAAAATGCGCTATTGGTTGATGGTGAACCATAGAAGAGGCTGGCTACATTTAACACATGACACACGTATGGACAGTTTGCCGAATGGCTGCTGCAACACACTTACACTTTTTTATTATTATTATTATTATTATTTTGTTCCAAATATACAAATATAGCACAGCTTCCTGATTGCTATTCAACAAATTATTTGCGCAACATAATATATAAATGAATAAATAAATACATGACATATTCGAAAAGGAGTGAGAAGAAGCATAGCTTGTTAGCTCTCACCCCTAAATGAAATTAATATATATATCTACATACACATTTACACACCCACATACACATGCATATATAAATACATACACACATATATACACACATACATACATACATATACACACACATATACACATACACATATATACACATACATATACATACATCCATATACACATTCACATTCCCTACCTCTCATCACCATGACACATCAGTTAATAAATAATAATCACCAATACGCATTAACCATTGTACCCGCTAAATAATATGTGTTTGTCCATTCTCTTGAACTGGTTGATATTTGGACTTTGCTTGAGTTCCTCACTTAGGTTGTTCCATAGCTTGACACCAGAAACAGGTATACAGAAACTTTTCAAGGTTGTCCATCTGTTTAAATGTACTCAATGAAACTAGCTACATCAGGCATGCGTAAGTGATGTGTATGTGTCATGGAGATCTGCTGGGACAGTCTTCTATTTAGAAATAGGACAGTCTTCTATGTATACTTTCATGAGACATCCATATTTGGTTAAATTAAACTACAAGCAAACAGGAAATTACTCTAGCTGGCTTCCAGTTGCGGGTCTTGATGATCCTGTAAGCATTACTATAGATGTAGATGTTGACTTGCCCGTATTACACAAAATGCAAATAGTTTAATTTCCACAGCCGTGCTCATTCCAAACTGGAAGACACAATCCCAAAATCCAAAGCTCTCCATCTGGTTTGGCATGTGACTCGCATAACCATATACTGTACATTCACATGTTATGTGTTGAATGTATCCAGGATGTTCAATGTAGCTGGATTGTTTCAAACATCTTACAGCTCAGTGAGAATAGAAGCTTTAGAAATCTTCTTTTGACCACAGCATTTGACATTATTATAACACTATTTCTCCTTTTTTGGTATGTTGGCAAGCCGATTTGCTCACCATTCCTACGCTTCCTTTAGTCCAAGATGGACTGAGTAATGTGACCCATGAACTGATTCGGTTTTACACTTTTTCTGTTGTCACATGAGAATCTGCAGAAGTAGATAGCACCTTTGACATTAAAGCCATTGTTCTAAAGTAACTCTCATGCTTTACATTAAACATTTAGCAAAATACTAAATATTCAATGCAGAGATCAAAGTTTCATTTTTTGCAGTGAAAGCCATATGATACCGCTTCCCTCAGCAGAATTTGTAGCAATTCAGTGTGTAAAAAACACTTTAAAAGCACTTTGGATCATCTTTGAGAATGGAACTAAAAGTTGACCTCGCTTTTTTAGACAAAACTAATCTGTTAGACTGATACTCTAGAATGTGTGCAGAATTTTATTTATGTATGCACTGTGCATGTGTGTGTGTGTCTGTGTGTGTTCTTGGGGAATGTGAAGGGAAATGGAAGAGTTGCTTTTATTTGAAATCAGTGTGAATTCCCCCAACATGAGGCTCTTCAGTCCAAGTACAACCAAGCTCAAACTGTTGAACATACACACATAGGTATTAACTGTGGTGTATTGTACGCTGCGTGTGTGTGTGTGTGTGTGTGTGTGTGTGTGTGGTGTTGTCAGGAGTTCTAAGGTGTGATAACACCCTTTGAACATCAACGATTGAGACTATATTGTTACAATAACAGGGCATAGATTTTACGGTGCTTTTCTCTCTGTCTGACTCTCTCACACTTGTGAGTGTGTGTGTGTGTGTGTGTGTGTGTGTGTGTGTGTGTATGCATGAGCAGTGAGGAATGTTAACAGTGTCCAGATGTGAGGAGGTGAAAGAGGGATGCACGTTGCTTAATCATGACTCACTGGAATCTGACACAGACCCACCATTTCCATTCAAAGTTCTGTAATTTCCACACTGTGTTCATAGTGTCAGCAGCTGTACAGTGAGTCGGAACACGACAACAGCCTGCTGCAACACCCAGAGATCACAACTAAACAAACAAGAACCAGTGCAGGACAGGCTCTGTGTCAAGACAGAGTCCCAGCTGGTTTTACCCAGGTGAGAGAGAGAGCACATATGCTGAGATCTCTGACTTCCATGTAAAATATCATGTTATTTGTACCCCCCTGTGCGACATGTCTTTTTAATGTGCTCCTACAAGATACAACTGCCTCTGTAAACTGTACTATCATTTTTTCAGCACCCGTATTCAACAAAGCAAATGGGTAAGAGCCATCCATTGGATAATTACTCCAGTAATTAATATATCTCAGCAGCAACAACTCATTTCTGTAATGACCATGTCAGAAGTCATATCCTGTGGTCATGGAAAAGATAGTACTCTGTTGAGAAGGATCAAATTATTGGCCTACATCAAGCAAAGAAAACATGTAAGGAGATAGTGGTGAAATATCATCTTCCAGGAAGAAATGTAGTTGAAAAAAATCTTGAATAATCATAATTGAAGATCACTTTAATGTTTTGTGACATCGAAATGGTAGAAACAGTAAACTCTTTTAAAATGTTTAATAGTGAAAGTAAGATCATTTCCACACACAGTGTGAAGAGAGCTCCAGAGATTGGGACTTAACAGTTGTGAAGCCTCATGAAAACCACCTATCAGAGAGGCTGACTACCTGAATATACTGAATGAGCAAGTTTTTTCCATTAGTGTTTTTTTTTTTTCTTCCCTGATGGCATGGACATATTCCATCAGGTTCAAATTGTGAAAGAATGGCTCATGCAGCGTGAGGCATCACATCACAGAATCCAGACTTTGACATCATTGAGAATCTTTGAGATGTGCTAGAGAGGACTTTACACAGAGGCAGTAAAAGTGCAAAGTAGCAGTAAATAGAAATACTCATGTTAGGTACTAATAACTCACACTTTTTGGAGTAAATGCACTTTGTCCTTCACTGGACTTTGTGGGAATTTAATGTAGCCTGGGTTACAGTCTCAGTAAATACTGATCTTCGTGTTGCAGAATTGACATTAACCCTACACCTGTAACCTTAACAGTGACTGTAACAGAGCTCTTTGGGTAAAAATATCTACAGAACAGCATATTCATTCATTCATTCATTCATTCAGTGTCTTCATTCAGACACTCCTGTTGGCACAGTTTTAGAAATTCTGGTCAAAATGTTAATGAAATTTAGTTTTGGACTTTCTCCAGGTGTTATTTATGATGATGAGGGGGTTAATGATAATAATAAAGGAAAAATAATTAAAGCTGCAATTAGAAATGAGTGGGCCCTCGCAGTCCATGCATGTCGTGGCATGCTGCCGTCGGGGTGTGCCATGTAGCTGTATTCAGGGCAAGACCCTCTACATGTCTGAGCAATTTGGAGTAGATGGCAAATTGTATGTGGAAGTTATTATGATGTAATGTTTTTATGGCGAAGCATCAAAGTGGACCGTGCCACTGGGTGGGATGTAGGTGAACGCTTTTGATAAATTTTGTCCACAGATGCTACTTGCAAAGTTTGTTGCAAATCAGTCAAATGGCCTAGGAGGAACTGGAAAAAGTGTATCATTTTTTCACAGAGCCTTAGTGGCTCATGGGGAAGTAGTCACCTGGGTTTCATGTCATTCAGACAGACCAATGTGGAGATATGCAACACTATGTGTTTTGAGCAAAATGTACAAGAAGTTTTATTTAACAACTTGAGTACTGTTTGGAATATCAACATTCATACAATAAGTTTTTGTCAGGAGAGTCCACAGATGCTGTGTGCAAAGTTTCGTGGAAATCTGTGAAAACGGCTGAGAGGAGTTCGAAAAAGTAGGTTTGCGACATTTCGTGAATTTGTGAAATGGGCCTATATCACAAGATTCAGCAAAATTCAGTGAACGCGTACATATAAGGTTTTTGAATGTGCGACAAAGTATATGTGAGTTATAAACCAAAATGCACTTTCCTTGATTATAGCGCCACCTAGAGGTGGAAATTGAGGACGACAATGGATTATGACATTTTTTGGCAGGTATGACGTATATTCCAAGTTTGGTGAGTTTTGGGGTATGTTCAGGTAGTGAAAAATGTGATCATTTGGGACAAAAAAGTCCTCATTGCAATAATGTTTTAAGTTTTAACCTGGTTGCGAAAAATGCAAAAAACACCAAAGGCCCCCCAGATACATGGCACTGCAACATGGCAACCTCCGTAGAAGAGGACAGCTAGTAAATAAATAAATGATGTCATATGATGTATGATAAAATGTATACGATTGATTCGGGGGTATGTTGTGTAAGATATTTTTATGCAGTGGTTCCATATGTAATCTTGGGAGGGATGTTTTGTGTGGAGCTTAATGATCAAATAACGGTTTCCTTGTTATGGCTCATAGTTTCTGAGCTGGTTGGCTGTGAGTGTTTCCTGGAACAGCCCTCAAAGGTTGTGAGAACAAACTGTTGTTCTCCTTCCTGATGTCCCGAGGACAACTTTGATTAGAAACATGCTTTTGGCACCACAGACTCACCAATGCAAGGGGGAAGAGCAAGGGAAGAGGGTTGTGTTGGAGGAAAGCTAAGTGCCAGATATAAAAAATAGGTTCATCTTCTGAGGAGTATAAATTGTATTTTGATATTGTTTGTTTACAAGTGAAACTTTTCGCCTCCAGTACTAATGATACTAGAAGAACAGTCATGAGGATAACCAAACATTAGGTTTAAAAAAGTAGATTCCACTATAGGTTTCATATTTGTGTTGAGATTTATCATCTGGCTAAATGTTTGGACATGCTGACACTTAATATATTTTCCCACCGTATAACCCTTGTCAGAGAAGATTTTATAACTGCTCAACTGAAATCAATTAATGTTGAATCAAAACAAGAACTATGGATGCGCTTGTGAAGTGTATTTGTTCTGAGCTTTTGCACAGAATTCATCTTCAGGGAACTTTCACATAGTGACTTCACTCCATTAAGCATTAGCACACCTTTTAGAAATTAGAGATCCACAGATCTTTCAAATGAATGAAGCAATCATTTGAACTTCAGTATACAGAGTATAGCTGCTGTCCTAAAGGGATTAATTTTGGTATGCTTTAAATGAACAGTGTTATTTTTTTGTACAAACATTAGTTATTAACTAGCTATACAGCAAGGAGTCACTATGTCACTCACCCTCTCACAGCATACATTTTGCTGGAGGTGTATATATTTCTCTGCATTTTTGTCTTTCCAGCAAAAGGTGTTCTAGGCCACTGAAAACAAACCTTTTCAGTGAGGATATTCATACTCTATGCTCAATGTTCATGTCTGGATGTGCAGAAACAGAGATTATGATGACATGAATCTAGCACCATTGCAAATGTGAACCCAGAGCCGTAGTTTCCCTGCTGGTAAACACACCAACTGTTTGATGCAGCTGCAGTGTTAGGTGAGGCAGACGGGATGGGTGGTGTAGTAACGACGCGGCAGCCCGCCCTTCAGACAGCTGTCCTGCTTGCTCCACCTATCAGGTTGGGGTTTAAAGGGGAAGACTATGGAAAGGGGAGGTGGACCCAACTGCAGTACTCACAGGACAAGAGGCAGAAACAAAAGGCGAGCTTTATTATATCAAAGTTGATGGCAACACAAAAAACCAAAGGAGCATGGAACAAAAATGAATCCAGGACAAAAACCAAACTAGCAAAACAACAGCAAGACAAAGTAGCAAAATAGGCTAAACAAAGTGCAAACAAAAGGACAACGTACAAATCAAAAAGGCAAAAATGCAAGAATCAAAATCCAAAGAACACATGAGGAGACTGGAAGGACATGACAGGGACAGGGACAGGAACATTAGCATGAGCAGAGGCAGACAGATACATACAACGACTGGACAAAGACGAGAGGGAAAGCAGAGACTTAAAACATAGACACTAACGATCAGACAAGGAACAGGTGAGTAGAGAGAGGGGGGAGGAGGCCAGGTGTGGTGATGAGCAGGGAGGAGCGCAGAGGAGAAACATGGAGGGAAACAAAACTACAGACAGATGGAGACAGAGGAAAAAAACTATGACACTTAAAGGACCAGAGACAAAAGAAGGGCATAGAAATTAATCAAGGGAAATACACAGGGGAACTTAAAGCACACATGAGACATGGAAAAAACAAAACATGAGACACAACAAGACAAAGACATACAAAGACATGGAAATCAAATACAAGAAACCACAAGACAAAACCTGACACAAGACACACAACACAAAGAACACGAATCCAAAGTCATGAGACTATCTAATGAGTCATTCTTGCAGCGAAAAGCAGCTCTGGGGAATGATTGAAGGTCAGACAGTTACTACAGCTCAAACGCTGCTTAAAACTATACAATGACAAGAAGCAGCAGTAAAATGCATTCATACTGATTTCTCGTGTTAGATCCACGAGCTTTCTGAGCAATACTAACCACATGATAGCTTGGTAGAGATCATCACAGTCCCACAACCGTATCACAACATTTTTTTATTGTAATATCGCAAAAGTTGGTATGTCTTTACATCACTACTGAGCATGCATGTTAACTTCAAGGAATCAAGACAAAAATGATAGAGATTTTTGAAATTCCTGTTATCAGAGCCACAGTGCTGAGAAATGGTCCATCTGGAGACTGTGCTGCCCTCTATTCAGTAGTGAAAGATAGAGCAATAATCTCAGTGACCCAAGAGGTTGTGGGATGCCGCTGAAGACCCAGGGATAACCTGTTTTTATGGCCTCAGTCATCAGATTTATACTTCACAGTCTGGGGAGCTTTACTTGCAGGCCTACATCTGGAGCTGGTTGTACCTTTACCACCTACCCTTCTTCCCCCAGCCTCCCCCTCAACTCCTACAACTGGAGCGATGAGAGTGAAATTCCCTCATTTCTAAACAGCAGCATAAAGGACATCACTTCTAGCTAGCATGGATTTGGTATAGAGGAGGGTGCAGGGAAGGAGGCCTGGAGCTGGAGGAGAGACAAATGTAAAGAAGTCACAGTCTGTTTTGTGACCAAATGCCAAAGTGCTGAACAGGTCAATAGGAGTTTTCTAGAAAGACATGTGTCTGACAGTAAATAGTGCCCACACTGCTAGTCAAAATGCTGCATTATGTAAATCCTCAGTGAATGCCTTCACATTCCATTCATGTAGCTATTTTAAACAATGTTAATCTACTGGTAGAAGGATTTAATAGGGATATTAATCTGTCAGCAGAGGCCCACACATACACCCATAATTCTGGCGTTTGGACCCTGTTTATCTCCCGCTATTGAACAGTCACTGAGGTTCCTCAATAGTGTTTAGGATGATGAAATCCTTTAGCTGCCACTGAATTTGTACGAAAGTGGATCAGGCTGCATCTTTTTAAAGCTTTTAAATATGTGAGATTTCTGCATTAAAATGGCTGAAAATGACTAGACCTTTGTTTTATGGTTAAAGTTGTCCACTTACTTTATCTCAAATGTTTCCAAAAATGTTCAAACCCAGAGAAATCCACGTTTAGTTATAGGACCGGCGTATTTCATTGGTTCGCCTGTCTCTGGTCTAACTTCTGGGACAGAGTGAGGAAGGAAGACAGCAGCGGTCCATAAAAATATCATATTTAATGTTAAAACATAACCTTGTCTGTAAACAATTGTGCCTTGGTTTCAGCTAGATTTTCATTGGGTGTTTTAATGGTGTGTTCACCACCAGTGATGCAAGTTTGACCACCAGATAATTTGTGTTTATTTCCCTTACTCATGTGATGGTTCATTCACCCCAAACAGCCAGATTATTTCACAGTACATCTGCCATAAAATAGTGAGCAATATGTCTGAATTCAGGTAAATCCAATCCACCAAACTCAGCACTCACCAAAGACTTTGCTGCTATATCTTCTTTTCCCCTCTCCTCTCTGTTACCTTACATTCATGAAGTAAAGTACATTTTACCTGGGAGCAAGGAAGGCCCTGCAAAATAGAGACGAGGGGGAACTTGTTTTGCCCAACAGAAGGCCAGGTCGGTCATTAAAACAGCTAAATACCCACAAAAGAAAAGATAAGGGCCTCTAGCTTCTAATGACATGGTTAGTATAAGAGTAACTTGCCATTTTCAGCAAGTTATGCAGGCTGAAGGGTTGTTGGTGTTGTGACAAAGATTTTGAAAATAGCAACATGGAGATGGATGGGAGGAGAACTCGGCCTGAAATAGGCGCCCAATAGCATTCTTATGCCAACAGTCTTCATACGCTGAGTCAGACCGGCCAACAGCTAGTCAGCAGTAAAACATTACAGTATGTGAAGTCCCGACAATGGAGATCTCCTCTAGGCAGTGTTGTGCCTGAACACACTGAGTGAATGATTGTTCATGAACTTGTACATACTGCACGTTACTGTATTCTGCCTGATGAAAATGATTGTGAACGCATTCATTCTGGCGTATATGAACGGTGCTCTCGCAAATGAAGGCAGCAGCACTACCTCAGACTCTGCCTTAGAGGTGGGTAAAAATATTGATTCATCAGTTTTTTTTTTACCAATTCAGTATCGATTCAGAAAATCCTCTGAATCGATTCAGGCAAGCAGTGGCCCTCGACCACCTGCTGTTCCTCTCGGTCCCTGTCTCCAGCAGCTGGAAGTGCCTCGCCCGCGACCTCGCTCGAGGGTCAGGGGGTTATGCGCAGTCACCAAGGGGCAACAGGTAGCAAGCACAGTCCCACACACACATACTCCCCGGCCCCTAAAACATAATTATATTGAAAATAAAATGATGATAAAAAAAAAAAAAGTTTCATAATGTCAATAGGCTAGCCTATCACACCCGCCATCCTTCCCATTAGCGGGGCAGCAGTTAGAAAAGTGGAAATGTCTAGAAATCTAGAGGGCTTTAGACTGTCTAGATGCTGATTAACATAAGATAAATAAATAGAGTAATTACATGATTTAGGTTACAGTTGTGACAAGCTATTGTAGCTCAAGTTAATGATGCATAGCATAGGCATATTGGCTAGGCCTATGTGATGGTAACTGACACAATAGGCATTTAATGCTAAAACACCCATTTAAAAGCCTATCTGAAATTTTCTGTCCCATGTTATTTATTAGCTTATAATTTTGTCTCTGCTAGGCTTAAATCTTGTGCTTTTGCAGTAGTTGCTTTAGGTCTACTTAAAGTTGGTGCTTTGAGAGTAAATTATTACTTAGACTACTTAATTTCCCTTCAGTAATCAGAAGACGGCTAAGTGTTAACCTGCTCTGACTCACATGTTTAACACAGAAGTACTTAGGCCTATTTATTTGCTCACTCCGCTTCCTATTAGTTAGACAACAAAAATATATGGGCGCAAAATATTGGACAGAATATATAAGATAACATTTGTGTAGTTTCACTACATATAATCCACTCCCTTCCTCTACACATTAATAATGTTGTATTGCAGTTTATTCGAAGAAAGTGTGTGTGTCTATTATGTATTATGGTATTAGGTATCTCACTGGTGGGAGGGCAACGGTGGGCTCTCGGGTGGCGGGGGTGGGGGTTGTACTCATAAAATTTCTTCAAGGTTGGAAGATCTGCAGATTTAGTCCCTGTAAGGCACAAACATATGGAAGTAGGCCGAGTGCTTTAATAGTGTCATCCCTCCCTGCTCTGAACAAATCTATAAAACTGCAAATTCCCAGTCTTTTCCAGAAAAGTGGGAAACTGCTTCCACATGTGCTTTTTCCATATCCCGCTGCTATTCTGGAATTTCGTTTATGTACATTGTCAAACTTCTCACACTGTGAGAATAACGGCATAAAAGCAATTAGGGGCCGGGGGGAAAGCAGAGACGAGAAGGAGCACAGCGAGGCCTGGAGGAGCTGGGTGTGTGGTGCCAGGGTCTGGTGGGGTTTGTGGATGTGGTGGTTGTGTGTATGTGTGAGGGGGGATCCCCAGGACAGAGCCTGGATCTGGCCTTCCATTCACACAGGAAGCAGCGTAATTGAGGGGCTGCATCCTGTTTCTGGAGGATCCTCCGGACTAACAGCTTCAGGCTTGAACACATCTGACACCACTATTCCCCAAGTTTCATCTCCAACCACCATGTCCCTGACATCACACAGGGGTCCTGAGAACATGCAAACACAGGAAAGAGGCGTCTTACTCCAGTGTCCACCCTGTTTCCCACTTTGTTCACTGAGAGGTATCCACAGGGTTCTTCATGTATTGTTTTGTTTTAATTCTTGTAATAATACCTAGAAACAAGCATAAGACAAAATGAACTTACTGAGAGGGGTATTCTATAGATTTATGGGAATTTTTTTGTTATATATATATTTGTTGAAAAAATATCAGGACAGCAATCAATAAATCAAATACAGGTTACCTACCAAACTTTTTTTTTGTTTTTTTTTCACAAAATGGTTTTGGTGACTCAAAGAAAAAAGAAAGACACTCTTTGAGTGGTAACTGGCTGTTTTACTGGTTGTTTAATAGGACTTACCTCCTTTTAAAAAGCCTGCAAAAAGGTGATGGATTGCGCTACCGAAGACAAACAATAGAGTTAACAAATAATGGTAGTTTATGTACAATTTTAGGTTCATACCTTATATGAAAAATCATAGTGTAGAGAGCATATTGCCAATTCTTATTGTCAACAAATTCCATAAAATAACCAAAATCAATAAAGGTCCTATACCATAAAAAACTCATTTCCTCTGGTCTCCCCATATATAAACTGGTCCTCCCTGCGCCTGCCAACTCCCAGAATGAGGATTCCTGCATGGTCTCTGCAGCCCACCCATTGGTAACACGGCGCTCCTACAGGCTGTTCAAAATCTGCTCCTCTGCGCAGTGATAGGAGATATCTGGGAGAGGAGCGTTCAGTGTGTCCAGCAGTGAGACAGGAGGGTTTTACAATGTCGTCGCTCAAAGCTAGACAAGCAATTAGCTCTGTTGTTGGTTGTAAAAATCAACATAAGTGCCTATATTCTGTCCCAGCTAAAGAACAACAGAAGAGACAGTGGTTGCGTTTCATATATTACAACAATGTGCCGGCTACGGTTCGTGTTAGCTTGTGTGTGTCGCTTCACATCAGACTGCTTCAGTAACGAGGGTCAGTACAAAGCTGGCTTTGCCTCGACACTGACCCTTGTGCAAGGATCAGTCCCAACCATACCGGACCCAGCAACTGCACCCGAGCCACCGAAAAGTGTCGTCGTGGCTTAATAGTATTTATAGTTGCCTATGCAATGGAGTTTTAAGCAAGTTTAATGTTAATGATATTACAGTGGAGCTTGGTTGTCACAGTAAAAAAGTCTGGAAACGTGCAGACTGGAGACAGAGACGATGCTAACAGTGTCCAAGAGTTTGGGGACTGAGTTGGAGACAAGCACAACTTTCGCTTGCTGTTAGCTTCATGGTGGTAAATGTAACGACACATACAAACAAACTAACATTATACAGACACACTAACCATTCTGAAACGTCCTGCTGCAGCCACAGAGCCTGTACTTCTTCAGGAGCCTCTCCTTCTGGGTCCCATTCTAGGTCAAACTGGTATGGTTAAACGAAAAAATCTCTGCGAGCCATAGCGATACATATACAGTATACCATCCATACCATCCACCATAAACATTAGTGCATGCTACTGCTAACGCAAGGGGAATCCTCTCCCTGAGAGTGATGTAGCAGGCAGGGCTCTCCAAGTAGGGTTGACAGACGGAGCTCATTAGCATTTAAAGGTGCAGGCACAGAGCCAGACTGCTCAGAATAGACTTTTAGACAGCTGAAATTCAGGACCAGGGATGGGTTTGGGGCAATGCATGTCAAATACAGAGCTGCTGGACCTCTGACAGCTGTGTGAAATTGATGAAAAACAGTATAACATGGGACCTTTAAGTGATCCAGAAATACTTACAGCTGCTTCAGGCTGAGCAGCCCTGGCGGAGAGAGTCAGGTGCACACCTGGATCTTTTGGAGGAATAGACACCTGGAATCACATTGGATTCTGCTGCGGAACCACATGGGTGACCTCAATCAGGTGTACATACAGGGGGCTGAGTTTAGTGAGCAGTTGACCTGAATTCGAACACACAGACACACAAACTTCGGTGTGTAATATTGCTCACTATCTTATAGCATACAGTGTATTAGTCTAGATGTTTGAGGTTATAAACACTGAGATTAACACGAGTAAACACAGATGACCCACGGTCAGACTTGCTTCTCTGGTGGTAAACACATCTTTTATCAACCTAAGTAGCAAGGCGAGGCCAGATGAAACACACAGTTACTGTCCTTTAAGTTACCTTTAAGTTTTCTCTGTTTTTTTGTTGGAAAACGTTTGGGACGATGAAAACATAAAACTAAAAAAAATCCAAATATCGACTTTTTAAAAAGAAATTTAAATGCAGGAATCTTACATTACAATAACCTTATTGTTGGGCGAGGAAATAAACTGCACAAACTGTGTCTTGATTTTGACAGTTGATGGTCTTTTAATTTTCCAGTACACTGCTGAACCACACGGTATGCTCTGTATGCTCTGCAACAATGGACAGCCCTGTGTCTACATAAGAAAATGAGAACAGGCTATTCAGAACAGAATTGGGCAACTCAGATAAAAAACATATCCTCATTATACGAAACTAAAAGTAAGACAATACAAGCAGTGGCAGGAGGCAGAGCTTGAAGGGTGGGGGTTATTGAAGAGGTCCAGATGCAAGGAGCGTGCACGACGAGCGCACATGGACAAGTAAGAGGACAGGCGGATGCCTAGAGAAAGAAGCCACCGCCCACCTCCCATCAACCCCTCACCATCAGTTTCTCTTTCTCTGCTCTTCCCAAAGAGAGTTGATGACGAGCAAAAGGGCAAAACTTTCCCCAGGCTATAATTAGCAACCCTCAATTTGACTCATCACAGTCTCAGTGTGCTGTGCATGTGCATGTCTGTGTGCCAGCTATGTGTTTAAGCCTGATGGAGCTATCAAGTCTTTGGGAGCTTGGGATGAAGTCAACTTCTGCAAAACAGATGTGACTTGTATGAGGCGTGAAGCTCCTCACATTAAATTGAGCAGCGTATTATCAAAATGTTAGTGTTGTTATGTGCAGTGGGGAAAAAAGTAGCAAAAGATATCATCTGTCATCAGTTGTAAAACACCCCTAGAAACAAAATGAACCTGCATGAAACCAGTCCATAATGCTTCAAAGGAACAGTGCACCCAAAACACAAATATTAATTTGTTTGTATTTCATTCATTCACTTTCTACTCACTATCTTTCCTCATGTAGGTGGAAAGTCAGGTGAAGTTTTATAGGCCACTCAACATTTCAGCATCTTCACAGCAAAGCAGCATTGCAACCTTCTCCAAAACAACTGAAGCATTTGATGCAGAGTTGTTTTAAATGTAAAAAGTAGGGCTGTAACGATACATGTATCGAAACTGAAATCTCAACACTCTGATCCACAAACCTGTCTCGCAGTGTGAGAAGGCAGAATCACGACGACTCCTAAAGAGGTGTAACGGTACGCGTCATGACGATGACGCCTGTGTGTTTTCCCCGGTGTCCACCCGTCAATCTTAACCCGTGGATAAGTTATGATCATGTGGATGCTGTTATAGTTTGTCGTGATTGAGATCCTGACCCACCAAACATCCTGGAAAGTGATGAAGTTACGTTTTTCAGGCTAAATTAAATAAATACATAATCGCCATCAGTAAACTGGACACTGTCTGACTCTCTCACTCGCAGGGATGGAGGCTGTTTTCCAGGGGAAAGTTCACTGAAGTCTCGGCTCGGAGGGCTGACAGTTGTGGTGATTTATTCTCATCACTAACGCTGGTGAGTTAATGTTTTTTGCCAGTGGCAGATGCTGTTTTTTTTTGTTTATGAGTTTATTCCAGAATAAGAAAAGACACTCACCTTAAAGATATAATGAAGGCTATCGCAGTTTCTCGAAAGGGTGCGCTCGATTTGCTTACCCAGATGTCCAGGAATGATATTAGTATTATTAATTGGTATTTTGTGTGCACATTATACCTACCTACCTACTGATGTAATGTATATATTTTGTGGCCATGAATTAGTATTTCATGCTAATGTTATGGCTATATTGTGGCCACAGTTTCGTAGGCTTCAGACAACATCTATGATAGCACTTTAAGCTTACAAGCTATGGTTCCATTTTTCAATTTGGGATCGTTTGGCTTCCAGAAACTCCCAGATGGAGACAGTTTATGTTTTTAAGTTTTTGCTGTCCCCAGCTACTTCAGTTGATCAGGAGAATGCTGCAATGCTGTTTTGCTGTTAAGCTCCAGAAATGTCTTGATGATCGTGAAACTTCACCCCACTTTTCAACACTATGGGGGAGGTGATACGGACTGAATTTTCATTTTGGGGTGGATTGTTGCTTTGAACTTTGCTTTCTGAAATGCTAGTTTGTAAAACAAAAGTTTCGTGTTGGCGAGGTGATTCTGTTCTTAGTTTAATTTTCCATCAACAAAGTTCATTACGTAACCCTTTTCAGTCAGCCAACACTAGAATGAAAATGTACCAACAGGGACAGTTTTTTTGTTCAGCTTCAGTGCAATATCATAATGATGACAAATGAAATGATCACTGTGAAAGTCCTCACATCTCAAACCATTTGTCCGCCTACCATAGAATGAAGTAAAACCAGTGGCTGCCTGGAAGACAGAAAACTGTCCCAGATGTGTTGTTAATTGGCTAAAACATGTATAACCATAAGTAATGTATTATCCATTAAGCCATCACGTTACCGTTATCCACTAACTGAATTGTTTTGCATCAGTATTACAGGCACACTTGTAATACACACTTCCAAATAAAATAAGTATGCATTCCAAGCAAGTTTTAAGGTTGGAGTAATTAGGACTCTCCCTGGGTCAGGCAGAGGTATACTTCATATTTAAGTTGAGCAACAAGAGCAAACAATTATACTCACATTCTACATAGAAAGCAAATATTTTCTTCTTAATAAGTCCAGGAAATGTTGTTCTTGGCAGACACATGTTTGGAAAAGGACTCTGAGGGATGTATCTCCTCAGCAGTGTATCTGCATTATCTTTGTATCTACTTTTAAAAACATCAATTCCATCTTGGTTGAGTCCTGAAGCAAACACATTAGTGTGTTTTAAGCGAGACTGTATTATTTGTATGGCCAAGAATTTTAGTTTAAAATGTTATAAAAAAGAAGAAGATGCCTATGTACTATGTTGCAGAGATATCTAGCATGCTAACCAGCTAGCCCTGGCACATTTCATGATAACAACATTAACTCCCACAATGTCAAATGAAAATGAAAAGATTTTGATAAGCATTCTGAAGGTACATAGAAAATATATTGTCATGTTTTTAAATCACAAGGATGTAAACAAGGAAACGATTAAGTCCTTTGAGCCCTGCTGCATCTATTTGGGAAAGCTGCTCTGTAGTCTGGTGCTACGGCAGCAGATACTTCTGGATCTGTGTATAATTCAGATTTAAGTTGACCTAATTTTCCGTTGGAAGTAGAGCCTCTTCTGTGTGTTTTTTTTAACCAGGGTGGTGATGTGACATGACCATGAAAGGTTCTCGTGGTGGCAATTCCGAGGAACCTAAGACTGTACATATGCTCTGCCTCAGCTCCACTGATGTAAATAATGTTGTTAATTAAGAATTTTGATGAAGATATTTACTGAGCAGGACATGTGACAGTGTACTGAATTTCAGTACAATTGTTATGCTGCTTTACACTCCCAGACCACAACATTTCAGGGAAAATATTCTTTCCACTCCACTACATTTATTTGATGAGATATGTGCACATGCTCATAACATGAACTTAAGGTTTTCTATGAATGTTATCCTGTGCTGCTACTGTATGTGCAGAGTGGTTCTTCCTCCCCACAACAAACTAAACTCGTGGACCAGCAGGAGGACACACCAGACACATTGACTGTGGAGCCACAATTTACAATAGACAACCATTAGACGAAATATCTTAAATAAAGAATGCTTATTCCTTTATGTAGAGGGCCATGGTGTCCATCTTGTAATCTACTTGTTCATTTCAACTTGTGTTTGCAGACCAGCAGTGCCTCTTCAAGACAACCCAAAATCATTGCTGAACTTAACTCCAAATATTTCACCCACATATTGCCTTGTTTTTCATTTTACATAAGGACTGAAGTTTCTTTCAACAAAGCAACCGAAAAGGCATTTGCCTCCCAAGTGCATCCAAAGTGTCCTGCACTAGTTGCTGCTGCTTTGCCGCCTGCCATGTTCAGGTAAATGTTGGAGATGTCCCTCAAGGCCTCCAGAATGACATTGTGTGGCACAGCTGAGGAGAGGAAAAGTCATCTGAAAGCTAAAACACTGACATCGAAACTCTCAAGAAATATTTATCTACACAGATTGACTCAGTTGGAAGAATCAGTTGTGGAATCTGACTGCAGAGACAAGGTGCCCGTGACTGGGGTGGAGGAGCTGAGGCAGAACAATAATGACTTATTAACTGAGACGACTCTGGTAATATTGTAAACATTTTTGAACACGTAGTCTGAAATCCACTCAACCCAGGCTACCACTCTGAAACATTTCGATGAAGCTGTAGTTAATGCTGCCGTGGTGTAGTCAGGTCCATGCAGTGGTGAGAATGTTGAGAAACATTTTTAAAACCTTCAGATCCGTTTCACATCAGCTGCAAAGACAGTCACTGATGACCCAGGCATTGCTGTGCAAGACTTTGTGCTCAGTAATCCTGTGTGGAATTGATCATTTTACAAGTTTAGCTCTTAAAAGTTTAGTCCTGAGTCTTTTCAGTTGTTGTTTTTCTGTGTGCTTGGAGGAATTTACTTTTGTAAATCAACAACAGTGTCGCTGGCACAACATTTTATCAAATGGTGGTGTGGGGACTTTCTGTCTGTGTGTTTAAGCTTTCTGACATGTTTGAGCACCCTTGCAGTCAAGGCAGTATAATAGAGGAAGGTTGTGCTTCCTTTGCCTTGACTCCTTCCTAATATGATACTGAACCTTTCCCACCATGAATGTACAAATTGAACAAGACTTGTACTAAGTTAAAAGCTAGTGCTTTCTTAGACTTGAGCCCTGATGTCATTCTTTTCCAAGTTGCACCATTATTTTTAAAAAGAGCTTTCCCATGCCCCATTTGTCTATTTAATACAGCACATCTGGTAAATTCATTCTCCTCTCTGGCTCTTCTTGTGAAAAACAGTCTGTCGTCATTGCAGCTACGGAGGGGGGAAGCAGTGTGGAGAAGTGCAGCCTCTCGGGTGAGAGGCATTACAGCCTTGAGTGATGGACTGCCTCGGTGCTGGATGAGCTGGCCAGAGCTGAGAGCCAGTGGAACACATTGTTATGGCAACATCACAGTGAGTGTGTTTAGACTATGCTGTGCAGTGAGGTAATGCCTGTGATGTAACTTCAAGGAAGCAAACAGGAGAATACGGACTATGGGGGCAATGGTGGAATTGGCACTAATGTCTGCCAGACCACAGCACACAGTGTTTTGTAGGGAACAGAAACTGAAGAGGAGAGGCAAACCCACCCATTAACAAGTCTATTCCAGGAAAATTTTAACTTTGATTTGTTTTCCCAAGTTCCAAATCACTGTGAGACTGCAAAAAGAAAAGAGCATTAGTCATTGTGTGGTGAAGCCACGCAAAAAAACAGGTCCAGTAGGTCCATGTGTTGACTGTAAGTAAAATGCAGCTATTTTGCAAATCCAGTAATTTTGCAATTTAAAGCAAATACATGTAGTATTTAAAAATGTCCGACTTTGGCTCCCCCCTGTGGTGACTTACATTTTTAATTGAAAAAAACAAAGTCTTACTAAAGACGTCATGTGTAGGGTGCACAGAGGAAAATGTACAGTCCCTGCTGTAATAAACTCTGAGCTGATGGCAGAAGGTCTTAACCCTTGTAAACACGGGCTGATCACAGAATTGACATAACATACGCTGCATTTGCATGGACCTTATTACTCCACTAGTAATCAGAATAAAAATGCCTCATGCAACCAGCTCAGTCAGATGAGGCTGATCCAATCAGATTGACAAGCAAACCTTTGATAATGTGTTCAGTAGGAAAATACTGCTGTTGAACAACCATGTGAATCCAGTCTTTTCCTTCTGGTTTGATTAAATACATTCTATGTGGGAGTAACATAAGTGAGAGAGAGAGACTGAAAACACTTACCTGAAAACTGCTGTGCATGTCAAAAGCCAAACGTTATATTTTGATTAAATACTTTGGGACATGTAAAGCACATCTTATCTGATGGCTATATTTAGCATCCATACAAACAGTTCAGCTGATAATCTTGTAAGATTTTAATTGGGCTGAATAAATATTCCCCACGTAACCACAGATTTGCAGCCCTGAAGCTTTATTTTTGCCTGGTTTAATCCTGAACTGACTGTTATCTGGTCAGGCTGACACATCACGTCAGTATCACAAATGTCCCATTAGCCTTGCTATATACCTCACCTGTAAGGGCTTTATAAAACTAATGAGGAGCTTCTGGGTGTCAGGCCTCACGATTACTGTACAAAAACTAAACTTTAAAACTTTATTCAGTGATGTGGGTGAATTTGAATCATACTTTATGGCACTATATAGCCTAACTTGTTGTAACCACTATGTTAACCTGCAGCCTTCCAGTGACCACCTCCGGATGCAGACTTTGAGAACAATGGAGGCCAGTTAATGTAAAGTACCAAGATAGAGTTTTCTTTTGGACACATACCATACTAGTAACTTTGCTGCTAAAGTAGCTGCTGTTAGATTGTAAGCTTGCTGTGCAGCTATGTTAGTTGTCTTATTTGCTGACTTAAGGCCCTTGCACAGCCCAGACTCAAACCAGTGACCAACTGCATTTATCCGACCACTCTGTTGCCTTTTGCCTGACCCATTCAGCAGAAAAGTTGCTTTGAACATACCACTTTGACGGCTACCAACTCCACAGTAGCATGTACGTTCTGCACTTCCGCGAGATGCAATAAGTCTCCTTAACATCGGGTGGTACTAGCCTCGTGCCAGTAATCCAAAACATGAAAATGGAAAATTATGGAACAGAGTGCATAGAAAACAAAGCACACACTATAGAGCTCAGTGACGCACACAGTACTCCATCCCTCCAACACGCCGCGCTGATTCGCTAGCACTCCGCCAGTCCGAATGATCATACAGCTAGCACACAATTGAGTCTCCCCAAATGCTTCAGATGGCCAACGGTTGACCCGGTGTGTTTCATGCTTTAGGGTTAGGGTGCCAGGAGCCAAAATCAGGTTTTAAATCCTGCCGTTTTCCCTGTCATCAAACCAGCCCCCTTCTTCTCAGAGGCTGTTTCATTCTGTCCCGGTCTGGCCGTATTCACTCTGAGATACCAGTCCAGGGAGTGTTGGCAGACCACTAGCTCCATGACAGGGGACGTTATGCACATGAAGCACTATTGGCTACTGCAGACACCGATCAATATCTATGACAAGTCCCCCCTTGCTGTCTGTTTTTACAGGAAAGACTTAACTATGCTAAGTGAAAAAGCACTGCAGTAGCCTTTCAAGGGAACTATGTTTTTACATTTAGAGGTTCATTTCACCTTGTGCGATATTTGTACTTCCGTGTCAGTCCTGTGCCAGGTATATAATAAATATGTAGACAACCATGAAATAAACATTGTTCTGTGATGATTTCTTGCCATGTAAACCACATAATAAAAGCTTTGCAGTTATTGTGTATGTCAGAATGAAGGCTGAACTATGGTCTGGGATCTTAGCATACTGCTTTGAAACTACATATACATACATACATACATTCACTTCCAAATAAACAAGTGACATTTTAAATAATCAGAACTATTGTTTTGTCAATTTTGCAGTAATGATCATCTCTCTCAGAAGTCCGTTATACAAGATCCAGGGACTGCTCAGGCTGCTTAACATCTGAACTGAGGTTGCCCCTCCTGAGGCCTTTCTGCCTGTTTATTTACTATTCCCCAAAACCCAGACAGAAGCTAAATCACTGCAATGCCTTTGCAAAAATAGAAATATGTTTTTCGTAACAGTCTAATGTCAAACATAGCAATTCTGCTTGTGTTGTTTTGAGAGCTGCTATTTAAACTTTGCTTTCTTTTATCCCACTCACTGGTTTTCATGCTAACCATAGCATTTCTTCCACCATCACAGCGCTGGTGGGAGTGCACAGCCAATTCCAGAAACAAAATTGCCCAGGAGAGCTTTGCTCTTCGTTTGTCTGAGGAACCCAGAGCTTTTCTATGGGTGTGCCATCTCTATTTTGCTCCACTCAGGGACTGAGCTGTAATTGCTTGTTTAAGGATAATAACAAGGGAAGGCTCTCGGAGGAGCCCTGCGCCGCAATCACCAGCCTTGAGGCAGGCACCGCAACCGCAGTGCAGTGCGATGGAGGAGTGGAGGATGAGGGGGAGGGAGATGAACAGAGGAAGAGCGAGACAGACTGGGTAGTAATTAAGGGCTTATTTTTTTTCTGCCGTCTGAAGAGCATCTGCACAGCTCTCACCTGCTCAGAAGGGATTGTGCCTCTGTTTGTGCGTTCACTCACGCTAGCATGCTTCATTTCTGAAAGGCTGGCCTCTGCTGCCTGCACTTTTCCCCAATGAATCTTTGACAGTGCATGTGAGAGTGTGTAGGTTTAATGTAATGCAGGGATGGCAGGCAGCAGGTCTGTCAGACAGAGGGAGGTAATTAAATTAAGGGTGGCACTCTGGCAAGCAGGAGGCTGAATGAGGCATGGGGGATTTCAGCATGATCCCCAGGACTCATTGTTTTCCTTCTCTCAGTAACACAGAGTAAGCCTACTTTACCCACTGGGCTCACAACACATCATAGGTAAAGCAGCAGGAAGACAAACCTTCATAAGTACACATGATCACTATCACATTGAAATTAATACACATAAGCATCTGCTTGCACTTAGAATGATAAATACTTCCTGGTGCACAGTGCAATGTTCACAGAGAGACAGCCTTATTGTAGCTAACCTGAGAGCATTAACAGGGTTCTGCTGTGAAACATCACACCACAATCCCTTCAGTCTGTAACAGTAGGACATCAAATAGATGTTGGTGTAGTTTGCTCTATTCTTTACATTTCCTGTGACTAGCATCCTTCAATAAAAGCGGCTGAATTATTTCAATATGAAAGAAGAAGGAAATTTGCAGTTTGCATTAGCAGTAACATAATACAGTGCTCCACAGATTGTGAGTGCCTTTTTTAAAAAAAGCTTTTATTATGGGAAATTTTGCCACCAAGGCAGATTCCTATGATCACCAGGTGTGTCTTCATTCCTAGACTTTTTTCCAGTGCTAATGCAGGATCAAATTCTTATTTAGTGTGATGGATGCCCTATGAATAAGCCGTCCCCCATACAATCTTAAATCAAGATAGGCCTTGGTGGTTGACTCTGCTAAGTTTAATGGTTCATGTCCCTTCTTGTAACATCTGTTTCTTCTACTGTACCGCTGAGGGTTAGGGGTGTATTGTGCTCCGACAGCTGGTCTTGGAGCAGCGCCTTTACTTTAACAATGGTTGGGGCTCCGACAGAGGAGAAAAACTCTGAAGGAAGAGAGATTTACGGCCTGTCTGTAATGGCACCTTGGCCTGATTTCAGCATTTTAACAGCTTCAAAGAAAGATAGACTAAGAGAGGAGAAGGAATGAAAACAATATTTCTTGAACAGTTCAGCATACTAACTATTGGTTAGTTACATAGAAGTCATCTACAGGTGATTGGAAAAACATATTCAGTGATTCAATACTTTGATTGAATGTTTGTCCATAAGACCAACAGTTCCACCTGTCTGGAGTCTATTTATCACCAAACAAAAATAATAGCATGTAGCTGATAGCTGGTACTGATAACAGCTGATACTACTAAAAACATTAAATATTCCCTTAATTGGTTTAGTTACAATGATTTGTGCTAATTTCTTTATTTTTCTACTTCATTAAATGTGCAAAATGTTTTACTTAACATATTGGGTTTTGATATGGGCATTTAAGAAAGAGATGTATATAAGTAGAATATCAATCAACATATCAAATCATGGTCATTGTGTTTGTACACAATCCCAGTAAACTCCTTGCCCTGACCATATAACCCTGTTTTGTGCATTCAAACCTAGGGGCGTGCCCTGGCTCTTGTTTGGATACAGGGGTATGGTGTAGTGTTACTGTAGGGCTACATGGCCGTCCAAACTGAGCTTCTTCTGAGGCCCACTTCAAACCACACTATTTTGAGAACCCTTTGCTATTTTTATGTATTTTTGGGCTGTTTCCTTATTGCAACAGAAGGCAATCACTTCAGGTTTGCTGTTGTGGCATATGACACCTGAAATTTAACTGCTGCACTTGGTACCGCCCCTCTAATATAGTGCAGACTGCCAGGGAAGGAGCATGGGTTGACAGTGTTAACCTAAAAAGCACCGCTAGTGATAGCAATGGCATTGTGATAATAACAGAATTGCCAGGGTAACACAAGAGAAATCAACACAGCTGAAGATGGCACCATGGAAATGTCATGTTTTCAGGTAAACACCACAACTACTGATGACGTATGAGGATCTTAAAGGGTTCTCCCATTTCATTGGGGGAGATTTCAACCTGAGGGGCAAGGAAGCTTTCGAAAACAAGACCAGAGGTCTGCCTCAAAAATGAGATTGAGTCTTAATGAGTGCATATCATTAATCCACATAATCTGAAGCCCCTTTATTAGAAAGAATTGCTAAAGTGTTCTTTCCATTCAAAGAGAGTTTAAACAATGTAACAAGCAGAGCACACATTGCTCTTATTAATAGCTTAAAACAGAACCATCGAGATTTAGAAAATATGAATCAATAAAAAGCTACTAGTTAGTCACTTCAACAAGCTTTCCTGTTCATAAGGTGTGCTCAGAATGTATTTTGTGTTTAAAAAGGTGAGAGTGTACAGTTTGTGTAAAATACTGTTTTCTGCCCAGCATTGTTTTCCATCTTCCAGACGGCAGGCCATCTGAGCGAGGCCTCAGAGGAGACGTGCATGCCTCCAGATCCTCCATGGTAAATAAATGAGATGTACAATTTGGTCCAACTGTCACAACACACTTGGGGTTAAAGGAGGAGGTCTGCTTACCATGATGCACCCCCACCCCCATCCCCCCAGAGGCCCTGTTATCAAAACATGATGGCAGGGGGTGATCCAGTTGCTCCTGTCACTAGCCAGTCAAGCAGGTGTATTCTTGCACTTGTTTTGCTTTGCCTTGATCTATATTCCCCCTGCCACGACCCCCCTCCCCACTCCTACTCACCCACACTACTGAATACACACAGAGGTCCTATTAATCCCATTATGCAAATGGGAGTTATAAATCGCACTGAGTTTTCTCTGCTTTTCCCTCTCTGTCTCCCCTAATTCCTCCACGTTTCTCACCATGCCACCACCGCACGGGGCTTTCCTGCTACTTAATTAAGTGAGAGCAGCAGGGCATAGGAAAAATCCATGCCAAATGCTTTCTCTGGGGGTAAAAAGAGGCGTGGGGTTGGGGCGTTTCAGCTGGCAGTGACAGATTGGCATCTACCATGGTGGTGACCTGAACAAGGACAATTGGCAGAGAGGCTGTGAGGCCAAACACCCCCCAAAAAGCATGAGTAGATGGATGGATGGTATTACTGTTGAGGCCGCATGAGAGTTGGATGGTACTGAAACACCTCTCTGTTGCTGACATCTGCACATTAGTCACACCTATGTTTTATAAAAGAAGTTAAGGCTTTTCACTGAATCACCATTTCTCATCATCATGCAGCGCTGCATGTGCACACATCTTTGATAAGCCATTAGAGCAGGAAGTCATTCAAAATTACTCATTTATTTCTTTATGCAAAACATTATCTGCCCTTATCGTGTTCCCTTTACTTCTATTTACATGCATGCTGAACCTGGTCTAGAGGTCTGCTAATTCTAATGATTCAGTCCATCAAACGCAGAGGCTTTTTGTTTTAATTAAAAACACTCTGACTGAGGGTAGTAACACTCACCAGGCTAATACATAAACCAGACATAAATAAATACCACAGTAGTTGTAATTCAGTGTTTTCGGGTAGATGTCTCTCACCCCTGAAATTTATGGACAAAATAATGTAAGAGAAATGATAAAGGGCAAACACATGGCATACAGATTTATCATCAAATTGATTTATTTCAAGTTTGATTTAATTGTCATCAATAAGCAACATAAGATTAAAATGAAAATGAAATTCCTATTGTAATTCCCTCAGCTTCACACACACACGCACACACACACACACACACACACACACACACACACACACACACACACACACACACACTAAATATAGACTAAATGATGAAAAATAATCAGTGTCTGTGAGCAACCGATCGCATCTTGTGATGTTGCCAGTCAGGATGCATCCACCTCTGTAAGAGAAGATGACAGCTTTGCACTGGAATTTAGCCTTCACAAGTTTCATTAAGAAGTTGTTTTTTTTTGCTTATTTTCAACAGGGAGGTGATGTGTGATGACCTTGACAGGTTCTTTGTGATGTTGATTCATAGAATGAAGACCGAGAAGCTTTTTCATGTGTAAAACTGATGACCTCAATATTGAGCATGTCCAATTATAGTTGTGGTCAAAAATTTCTATCCATTTCTAAATAACATGTATATTATGTCAGTTTTCAGTTCCAGTTTTCAGCGCTCATGTCTTGTGAGAGCTGAACACATACTACTTTGTCAGTAAACAAAAAACAAAAGAAAAACAAAAACAAAAACAAAACATTCATGAAATTTGATCCAAATCCGAATTTATTATGATTCCTCTGAAAATGTGACCAGGTCAAAAATGTACATACAGTAATTTCAATGATCAGGTTTTGTGATTATATAAAGTTGTGTGAATCAAATATTCTTTATAGCAGGGCCTCTTAACTTCCTCCAAGTGATTCTGATAACAGCTGGGGTTTGGTGTAGTTGTTTGACCACAATGAGCAGCAATATGTTTGGAGGAGAGAAGGTGAGGTGTTCAACCCCAAGAACACAAACCTACTGTCAGCCATGGAGCTGTTAGTATTATGTTGTGGGGCTGTTCTGCTGCCAGTGGATCTCCTGCTCTCTCTTTTATTTTTGAAATCATATTACACAATAGCTGCTTATGTAAGTCTAGAATTTTCAGCATAAAACAGAACTGCATTTTTGTCAACCACTAGTAAGTTTTACAGATGCCCTTTTACTGATGGATAAGCTGTGTGTTTTCTGTCTTTCTTGTATTGATTTCTCTTTAAACTTTCAATTCTCTCTTGACAACTCAATATTCTGTTTCACTTAAAACACTTAATGGAGGTTTGTTTACTTCATCGATAAGTCTAGCCTTTCTACTACTGTTCTCAGATATTCCCACAAAATTGTTAACTTCCGCACGGATCCATTATCTTCTTAGCACTGATCAATGATCTTAGATGGCATATTCTTTTGGTATTGACAGAAGGTGCAGGAAATATGGCTGCTGCAGATGGTTGTGTAGAAAATGCACAAGCAGACAGACTCAAATGTGTTGACACAAATCCATTGATAACAATGGCTTAAGGACATAAGCGAAAATCATGTCATATTGATTGGGTCTCTGACATGTTGGAGTTTCATTGGATTCTTTTACGGTTGTTGAATCAATGGTTCTTCTTCTCTCATTACTCTTAGCCAACTCTCTCAATTCCAGTTGCCAACATTAATTATCAGAGAATATACAGTAACAGCTGCATTACAAGGGGAGGTGTACTACTGTAAACTCAAGATCAGGGGCGTCACTAGGTTTTGTGGACAGGGGAGGCTTAGCCCCCAAGAGATGCACAGGATGTGCACAAACGTAGCGCACAAGCACAACATTTCACAAACAGCTAACAAAGACTGAGAAATTACTCATTATTATTATTTCAGTCTGTTTTTGACCTTTCTCCCTCAGCATCTTCTTCTGCCTGACCCTTCAATATACATTGAAACACATGAGTTGAATTAATAAGTGATCAACATACAGGCTGCTGCCATGACTTTCACTCACAACACAATAATTGTCTGCTCCCAAATATTTTGAAGTCACACAGATTACATTTTGGGCACATATGTGACTAAAATGATTGTTATTTCAAGCCCTGAAAAATATTACTTAATTACTTGAATTAAAGTAATAGTAAGATACTATTGAAAATATTTGTGTCAGACTAATTTAACTTTTATAT